>PVIR01026662.1:0-18379 GCA_004026965.1 Petromus typicus | reverse complement strand
CCTTAAAATTTTATTTATTTTATTTTGTGGTACTATGGAAAAAAAATCCAACCATGCTCTACCACCGATCTATATCTCCAGGTCGTTTTTTTGTTTTGTTTTGTTTTTTAATTTTAAGACAGAGTTTTGCTAGGTCGCCTGGGCTGGACTTGAGTTTCAGATCCTCCTGCCTCAGCCTTCGGGAGCAGCTGAGGTCGCAGGTGTCCAAGGCTCTGCCCACCCTCACACGTACCCTTTGCCTTCCTTTGGCTGCCTGTTGCCAGTGACATAAACTCAGAAGGAGCCAACACTGCAGACAGCTGGCAGAATTCAAACCCCGAAGAGGGAAATGTGGAGGAGCAGCCTTGACCCCGGGGCCTCCCCACCCAGAATCTTCTTCCCAGCCGGCCAGGGGAGCCTGTGGAGCCCACCGGCCAGACCAGCAGAGCCTGTGCTCCAAGTGGGTCCTCAGGGTTAGGGAGCCTGGCTGGGTGCCACGTCCGCAGCCTGGGCTTGGTGGGGGCCCCAGGACCATCTCCACCGCAGGAGAGTGGAGCTTCTCCCTGAGGGGCGAAGCAGACGAGGATTCTGACCTGCAGGAGTGAAGATGCGAGTGTCCAGGGGCAGCAGGCGCCGAACTCCCCGCCTGCAGCTCACTGCCACCAGCCAGACACCTTCCTAGCAGCATCGAGGGCCGGGCTGACCCGACACCGCAGCACCGACAGCAGCAGAGAGGCCCCAGCCGGGCCAGTCTCGGAGGCTGCACACCTCCAACCTTCCCCGCGGGTCCAAGGAGCTCACAGATGCCAGCCCGGGGCCACCTGCTGTGGGTCCCTCCCCAGGCCGGGTGCCCACAGCCAGCTCCACCACACCGCTGCTGCCCCTTAGCCCTTCTCATCCACACCGGATGCGCTGTCCTCTTGGAAACCACGGAGGGGACCAGAGTTGTCCCAGTGATGTGTCCGAGTCGCTGAAGGGTGGGGCCCCACCTACTTCAAATCCCCTTTGAAGAGTCCCAAGACGCAGGCCCTCCAGTCGTGCCGTCCTCCCTCGGCCTCGGCCTCGTCCTCTCTGTCCCTCACCCGTTCCCTGCCTCCTATCCTCTGTGCCTCTTCTCCTCTCCTCTTTCTTCTACTTCCTCTCCTGCTGCACCCTCCTTCCCTCCTGTTTCCCCTCCCTCTCTTCTTTTCTGCCTCCCCTCCTCTCTGCTTCTCCCTGCCTCCGTTCTCACAGCTGCCTCCCTGCAAACTTGAAACAGGATCCAAAATCTAAATCAACGACATCTGTAGAGTCCCCGGTCCCACCCCAGACCTGCTCTCGACACCCCAAGACAAACCAAGGCCTCTCACTCACCTGTTGTCTCGCGGTGAGCTCTCAGCCCAGCAAGTTCATGCTTGGATGGGCGGCCCACGCTCAGTCGAGACAATACCTACTATGTTGGAATCTAGCTCTCAGTGTCCCCTTTCACCCACCGGGGTTTTTCTTCATGTAAATTTTATTGGGAAATGAATGTTTCATAGAGAAGCAAGAAGTTGCCCCACACCTGTCCACCCTCTTTTCTGTATCTGTGCCAACAGCCACGCATCCCGGGAAGTGTGCATTCCCTAGACATAGGTGTTCCACACTGCCCAGGTCCGATGGCCAGGCCCTCTGTCTTTAGGGCCCACCATCGTCACCGGGCTTGAGGCCTCTGCCTTTGTTTTACGCCCTTGGAGGGCTGGGCAGGCCCTCTGTGGGGGTAGGGGGAGGGTATTATTTACTGATGTTTAACATCTGCTTTCCATTCCAATAACACAGAGGGGGGCACCCTTGTAGCTGCTCTGAGTCAACACCTGAATACTCACCTGGCTGCAGACGGTGGCTGCCAGTGGCTGCGGTCCTGCCCTCCCTGTGTGCCTGGGCCTTGGTTCCCACATCGTGTGATTATGTTCTGTTCCAGAGGGATCCAAGTCGGCCCCTGAACTGTCTAATACAGCACGTGTGTTTGTGTATTAGCAGCCAGCAAGGGCAGCCCCCTGACCTGGCCGGCTAGCCAAGCACATGAATTAATCTGGGAGCTGGCAGCACTCAGGGCAGAGAATGCATCAATAAAACATCAAAGGCCAGTGCCATTAGAGGAGGCAAGATGCGAGATGTTTTATTCATGACTCACAAATTATTCACGAGCTTCTATTTTTAAATGTAAATTGCCAGGGTGTTTAAAGTCCCCCCTCAACACTAACTACTCTGCTATTTTGGGGAGACTTCCCATCCCAGGTACGGTCCTGTCATACAGCCTGGTCCCGCTGTCCCCTCCAGCCTGTCCTAACTAGTTCCAACCAGCGACCCCCACCAGGCAGAAGCCCCAGGGGCTGGGACCTCAGCAGCTACCCTCTCCAGTGGGCGTGCACGAAGGCACCCATGCGTGCCAGGGAATCCCGCACCACGCACTCTTGTTGCCCCCTGACTCTGAGGATCAGAGCTTCAGAGGCAGGACCCAAGCGTCTCCACTTAAATAAGTTCCCCAAAGTGATTATTAGAGCGCACAGATCTAGTCCAATGTCTTCGGACTTTAGCACGGACCAGCGTTACCTAGGCAACTTGCTAAAACACAGATCCCAGGACCCCCCACTGCCGCTGGGCTTCTGATCCTGTGGGGCCTGGGTGGGGCCTGAGAGTCTGCATTTCCAGCACGTCTCTAGATGGTGCATATGCTACTGGCCTGGGACCACTTGTTCAGCAGCACTGACCCAGTTCGTCACTGTCCTGGAGCCTCGGGAGTCGGAGTGCAAGAAAGATACACATCTGAGGGAAGAAGAGACCCTGGGAGTTCGGCCCCCCGCCCCCAGTCAGTCCTGACACCCCACCCCCACCCCCCCACCCCCCCACCCCCGCTCTCACGGCCTCCCGGAAGTCTCTCCTACAGCCAGAGCACCGACGCTACTGAAATATCAAGACGGCTGAAAGAAAACTCTGGAAAACCTTCTCTTCAATCCCTCACCCCAGAATTCTCCAGACACTGCTGTCGGGCCCGCTTCACAGCGCGCGGCTTCTCCATCACCACACAGAGTTCCTGCCTGCCAAGAACCGGGAGCAGACGGACAAACACAGGCAGACAGTGCCGTTGTGCGGCCCTTGCGGACAGTGTTGACATGTCAGAGACTCAGAGGTCCTGGGCGGGGCAGAGAGGCCTCATGGAGCTGTGTCTTCCGGGACGAGACGAGCGAGGTGAGGGGAAGATGAGCCTGAGATGGCATGGAGGAGCGGCGGGCAGAGGGAAGAAGGCCGGGGCGGGCGGAGGGCTTCCCGCAGGGCCCCCGCTGTGCTGGCCGCATCGCTGACGCTTCCGAGGGCGCTACCCAGCCTTGAGGAGGTCGGCGCCGTGGGAGCTGGGAGTGGCCACTTTCTGAGCCTGTGTGAGCAGAGCCAGGAGAAGAGGAAGCGGCACTGGGAGCACGACACACTTCATGAACTTGAGGTTGGGCGTTGGCCTCTGAAGGGTCACTGCTCAGTGCGGGGAGGGAGGCCTGGAGCCACCAGTGGGAGGTTGGCAAGGTTCTCTGAAGAGGCCTGGCAGCTGCCTCTGGGGGCTGCCGCCCACTCCTCCCAGGAGCTGCTCGCACCCCCTCTCCCTGTGTCCAAATGTAACCATCCTTCAGAGTGAGCATACCCTTCAGCATTCAACACCTTCGACCTTGCTTCTCAAGAAGACCTTGAGAGGTACATTGCCTCTCCTGTCCCTTGCTCGCCTACGACGTCTTACTTGTGTCTCCCAGATTGTGATACAACTGTCTGTGTAGTTGCTTCTGAGGGCAGAAGTCGTGTCTCACTTATTTTTCTATTAGGAGTGTTCTGGGATCGAAGGCTACTGGAGAGTTGATTTCAGACTCTCGGTATTGTGAGCAAAGAATTGAGCGGGACACTCAGGAGTGACAAGAGTAAGATTTATGGAAGGTGAAAGAAGCAAAGGTGAGAAGAGGGATAGCAAAAAGAGCCCGCAGTCTACAGAGGGGTGAAGCTTCCAAGATTACCGGAGAATCCACAGTAGCAGACTGACCGGGTCATGGCCCAGTAGGGTACCTGATGCAGCCCACCCATTGGGAGGGGAGTACTTGACCACACACAGTTCTGAGAAGAAGTATGGAGGCCTCCAAAGCCCATTGGGGAGGTCAAAACCACAATGCAAATGAGGTTGGATTTGGTCCAAGGTCATGTTCCTTTGGGTCTGCACACAGGTCTTAGGGAGACAGGGTGACCTTTATCCATTGATTTTCCTGACAGTCATCCCTGTTCTGACTGGGCTCTCACTTCACCCTGTGGCTTGTCTGTGATTGGCTTGTCCTTGTTCTGCCTCTCACCCTAAGACACAGCATCAGGCACAATGCTCCACCAACAGCAGGGGTCAGAAGATGTTGAGGAGCTGAGGGTATGGGTTGAATAAGTAATAGAGTGAAAGTTCTCCACACGACCTCACCCCCATGAAGCACAGCCACCGTGTGCTTAGAGGGACTGTCCCCGAAGGTCTCACTCTGCTGGCTGGTGTTACAGACACCCAGCCCTTGTAAGAGAGGGAGCCCTGGCTGAGCCCCCACACTCTGAGAGCCGCAGAAGTGATTCAAAGCTCTACAGGCAAAGCCCTGGTACCCACCTGGCAGACAGGCCCTGCAGAGCCCCAGCTCCATCAAAAGCTGACAGAACCTCTGTACATGCTCTGCAGATAATTAGCTCTCAGGCACTTTGGGAAAATAATTATAACAGGTTAAGGGTCTGGCCAGAGCAAAATCAAAATGCGATCGCATGGATTGCTGAGGTCAGGAAAGGGATGCCCTGGCCTCTCAAATCCCATCAAAGTAATTAGGAAAGGAAGTGGGGGTGAGGAAAGGGAAAGAGGAGAGAAGAGAAGCAAAAATCAGATTTCTGCCCCTAATTAAATTGAAGGATTCAGGGTAGGTGCAGCCCAGCCTGCCCGATCACATCCCAGCACTGTCTCCTCGTGAGGTCAGCCAGGGGCGCGGTCAGCCAGGGGCTCGGTCAGCCAGGGGCGCGGTCAGCCAGGGGCGCGGTCAGCCAGGGGCGCGGTCAGCCAGGGGCGGGTCAGGCAGGAGCGCGGTCAGCCAGGGGCGCGGTCAGCCAGGGCGCGGTCAGCCAGGGGCGAAGGCCCACAAGGTGCTGTGCTACACACCCCACACTTTCCCCACATCCCTGTCCTCCTTGAAGCTGGAGAAGATTTCAGGAGAGAAGATCATGATCACAAGGCACTGCTGTGTGACTGCTAAGAACAGATGATCGCTCCTAGCACTCACTCAAGAAACCAGACAGTCATAGGTTGGGCAGCGATGGTATCCGCAGGCTTGGGCCTGGCTCGCAGCAGGACGCATCCCAGCCACTGATGGCGGATCCCACACCGGAAGGAGAGATCAGGCTAAGAAACAACTGCAGAAACTACAGAGCAAGCTGTGAGCTTCTGTGAACCAGTGGCGTGCAGGGTGGCAGGGTGCCCAGGGCACTCACCCACCCCACCGTGGGCACGGAGAGAGGGCAGGCTGCACAGATCTACAAGGGCCTGACTGACGGTACCTCTGCTCCTTATACCCACCATTGTCACCACTCTGGAAGGTATCTGAACTGTTCATTCATCCAGCAACAGACGGCCCTGCCGCATGCTCCTCCCTTAAGCTACTGCTATTAAGATGAACACTGAAGAAAAGGGGGAGGGAGCTAACCCCAGCTGGGGCAGTTGGGGAGAGCATCTCAGATGAGGAGATGTGTGGACATGCCACCAAGTTCCCTCTGCCTGCGGTACTGAGGAGGCTTCTCCACGTCAGACTTCTGTTTTCCACCAGTGAGTACAGGGGAGAGGAGCCCCAGCTGACACCCTGGAGCTCCTTCAGGGGCCCCCACAGAGAAGGGAGAAGCGTGTCTACCAGGCAGCCCTTGGATCCAACTGGAGCACCAAGAGGCCACAGTGGGAGAAGCAAGCAGAGAGCTTGACGGGGGTCCTAGGGCACTGAAATAAAAAACGACAAAGCGGAAGAGATGGCAAGATGCATGTTCTGTAATGCACAGAGCAAGTCAGAAACTGATCAGCCCTCTCTGCCCCGGCCCCCCACCACAGCAGTCTGGCCGCCCCCCACCTCAGATACAGCGTCACGTTTCAGCAGGGACCCTGAGTGGCAGCTCCCAGCAACTGAAGGGCTGTCAGAGAGGGCGAGTGGTGAGTCTCACTGTGTAGCTCCAGAGACAGAGTTAGGCTCTGTGAGTAGAAATTACAGGGAGGCAGATTTCAACACAACACTAGCTGGTGTCATCTTGCCCTTCGAGATGTCCCACGGTGAAGGCACCCTGCTCGAGAGATGGCGGGTGACCAGTCACGACACTCAATTGGAAAGCAGCAAGATGACCATTCATGGAAGGACAGGAGAGGGCTGTAGGGGTACTGCAACAATGAACACGGACCTCAGGGGCCACTGGACATTTGTCTTCAGATCTCAAGTTCTGTCACAAGTCTCATCTTTGACCAAGTTCTTGGATTCCAATCTTGCTGACCAGCAAAGTAAAAAGACAACATAAAGAATAGGGAAAGAATTCTGCCAGCTAAGACTCAAGGAGAGAACTATTATCTAGAAAATATAAAGAACTCAAAATTAGAACCCACTAGTAAAAATGGGCTACAGAAATGAAGACACTCTTGAAGGGGAGAAGTACAAACAGCCAATAAATATATCACTGGCTGTTAGACAAATTCCATCCTACTCCAGAAAGAATGGCTGTCATTAGGAAACCAAATAATTACTAGTGCTGATGAGCCTGCAGGGGAAAAGGGTCACTCTTACATTGCTCTTAGGGATGTAAACTAGCACAACACTCTGGAAATCAGTCTGGCGATCCTTCAGAAAGACAAAAATAGAAATTTCATTCAACCTGTCTATTCCCCTGTTAACTATCTTCCTGAAGAGTTTAAAACATCATACTACAGTGATATATGAATATCCATGTTTATAGCAGCAAAATTTATAGCAGCTAAATCTTGGAAATGGCCTACATGCTATGAGTGAGTGAACAAAGAAAATGTATTTATACACAATGGAGTGCCACTCTACCACAAAGACAGATAAATTTTGAGTCACTTGTAAGAAAATGAACACATTTGAAACCATAATGTTAAGTAAAATAAATCAGACACACAAGTTTAAATATCCCCTGGTTTCTCTTATATGAGAAACCCAAAGTATAAATAAATAAAAGAGCAAAGTAAAAGACAGATAATAGGAAACAGATCTTTTGTGAAAAGAAAGGGAAACCAAGAGATGGAAGAAGAAAGGGAGGGATAGAGGAGAGGGTGTAAAAAGTTAAGACACAGGGCTGGGCATTCAGCTCAGTGGCTCTGGCACCTGCCTGGCAAGTGCAAAGTCCTGAGTTCAATCCCAAGTAACCACATACAACAATGCCAGGCGTGGTGACTCACATCTACCAGCAGTCAGTACCACATACTACAGTGCCGGGCGTGGTGGCTCACGCCTGTAATCCCAGCACTCAGGAGGCAGAGGCAGGAGGATTGCTGTGAGTTCGAGGCTCGACTAGGCCACACAGTAAGCTCAGGGCCAGCCTGAATAACAAAGCGAGATGCTGTCTCAAAAAAAAAAACGTTAAGATGCATTATGTACATGTATCAGCTCCTCTTAATGAATGTAATCTCTATGAACCACAAACAAGGACTGATCAAATTTTTTAAATTAAACTGTCCTACACATAGACTTAGCCAAGCCAACTATGGAGACAGAATTGGCCACTGTGAGGGACACATTCTCCCTATTGGTCTGTGAGGTCCAACCAATAAAAACACCAGCCTCAGAGATGGGAGAGTCCAATTCTGCTCTTAAACCCAGCACTAACTACTAGTGAGACTTGAGGCAAATCATTTCTCTGACCGTGCTTTCTTCACCTTCAAATGACAAGGAGGGTCAGAGCAGATTTTCCTCTCCTCAGCTCGAAGCGACCTTTGAGTTTCCATTGCTGTGTTAGTTACTTTTCTCTCGTTACTGAGACAAAATACCTGAAAGGGAAGAGGTTTATTTGGCTCACAGTTGAAGAGGTTTAGTCCATAGTCAGCTGTTCCAACACAGGGATGACCAACGGGCCTCACAGAGCAGAGACAGCAGGGCCTGCAGCAGGGAACAGAGGCAACAGCAACAAGAGAGGCCTCTCGTGTCCTTCTGCCTCTTTCATGCCATCCAGACTACAGGGATGAGGGAGATGCTAATCTCTCTCACATTTCATGGTTTAGTAATCACACGCCCTTCATCCCAGCGTCACACATTCCAGCTTCACCTGTCTGTGAAAAATTAAGCCCCACCCACCTCACCTGCATGAGGCTTCGGGGTGACAACTAAACACAAACCATAACAGTCTTCTTTTACTGAGAAAATCGAAGCAACAGATGAGAATAGTGTCACCGTTCCTGTGTCTCTACAGCCACACAGCCAGCACCCCCTTGGCTAAGACGGGGAGGGCAGCATCTGTGCCTTCCCTCTGCGTACCCTTCTCCTGAGCCGGGGTCCACCGGCCACTGAACTCCCCTCTCACTGTCCCACATCAGCAGCGGCCGCTCCACACAGGTCATCTGAGCAGCCTCGGCCACGAGAAAGTCTCGACAGCACGCGGGACCCGTATGCATTGACCCCATGAAAATTGACAGTGGTAACTGGGGAAAAGTGAGCTCTCACTACATATTTGATAACATTAAGGATTTTTTTTAATTTTAAGTATATGATGCCCATTGTGATTATTATTTTAAATGAGTACTGTACTTTCCTCTAAAATAGTACAGGGGGCAAGGAGGGGCAGTGGGGCCATAGACGAAACAGGCCAGATTTGTATTGAGTATTGTCGGCACCAGAGGATGGGCAAACAGCAACCCTAGTCTGAAAATCCAGAATTTGCAATGCTTTAAAATTCAGAACTTTTTGAGCAGCGTCATGACACTGCAAGTAGGAAACTCCACACCATCCAACTTTGTTTCATGCATAGAACTATTTAAAATATAAAATGACCTGTGGGCAACATGTAAAAGGTGAGTAAACTATAAATGAACTTGGCGTTTGGACTTGGCCCCCATCCTCAAGGTAGGTGCAAATATTCCCAAATCTTTAAAAAGAAATCAGAACACAAAACACTTTTTCTGTTCTCATGCATTTCAAATGAGGAAGCATTCAGCCTGTGGTTTCTCTACTTTCAGTGACTGAACTTGTCCAGAACAAAAGTTATACACCACAGAACAGCCGACGTCATGCCACCTCTGAGTAGGAAAGACCCTCACAAGGCTCCAGGCTCCTCCGCAGGGGGTAAATTGTGAACTTCACAGATGGAAGGTCTCATCCCCCCCAGGTGCCCCACAGAGATGATAGGAACCCAGGTCTCCCTCAGCCTCAGGCAGGCGTCCCTGAGAGATGGGCAAACCAGGAGACCTTCAGCGCCCTGCCCGGCTCTCCACCCACGTGGTGGCCCGGATGAACTCCCGCTGCTCCAGCGGACACTGCTCCTTTACAGAACTCCCTGAGCCTTGTCGCACGCCACCCTCACCATCCTTTGAGACTGCACTCACTGTTTTCCAGCTCCCCGAGGAGGAGACGGAGGCTCGGCCTGCCCACGGAACTGCCCAGGGTTTTAATGCTGTGGGGAGTAGAGCCAGGACTTGTATCTGGCTTACAAGGCTTCTCTCTGAAAAAGTTGTATTCTTTCCCCATCTCCTCACTAATAGTAAGTTTCTTCGAGGTGGAAATCAACTTTATCTTTGAATCCCAAGCAGAGAATCATTCTGGAAACACAGAGCTTAGTAAATGCGGACCGGATTGGTTCAGAGGTGGATGAAGTGTGAGCTGTGGGTGTGGGCTGTGCCCCGGGTTCATTGCAGTGATAGGTGTCTCCATAAGAAAATAGGACATTTTTCATTTTCTCCCTCAATAAAAAAGTTTTAGTTTTATTTTCATAAAATAAAAAGATCTATAATTTATGATTCACATGCTTTCCTAAACTACTGACACATGTCACTATCCTGCCTTTACAAATCATGTTCCACCACCGCGAAGTCAAACTGGGATGTTGGCAACCACACCACATCTCCGTCTCTCCAGAGCCCCCACTCCCCAAAGGGGAGTGCCCAGGTCAGACCCTGGGCAGGCGAGGATCCTTCTCCACGGGGTAACAGTTCCCACAGCCTGTCAGTGAGTTGGCAGAGGCTCCGTGGGCATCTGGATTTACCCAGAACTCTGAGTGCCTGGGCCCTGGCAAGTGACAAGACTCACTTAGCACCCGCAGGCACACTCCGAACAGAACCGATTGGTTAACAGGAGGTGGGAGGGCTGGGGAAACGCAAAGTTTAATTTCCCTCTCTGGCTCATTGCCAGCTGGATATGACAGCAGCTGCTAATATATTTCAAACAGCCAGCTTCGCATGAGGCTTCTAGTGTAAAAGCTGGGACTTTATCGAAACCTGAGATGCTAAAACAGTGCTGACTGGCTGGGGTAGCGTCATCTGGGTGAGTTTGTTCACTGGCCTGACCCTGGCTGCTTCTCCAGCCCTGGTCTGAGCTCCTCCCAGGTGAAGGAGGTGTCAAAATGTCTGCCAGCAGCTCCATGTCCCCACCATGAATTCTGAGTCAGGCTGGAAAATGCTGAGGGACTTCAAGGACAACAGGTACCAGGAAGGTGTAGACACAAATCAGGCCCAGAGTGGTCAGGATTTCAGAAGCAGTGCGTCTGTGCACTTCTGACCCTTCCTGGCAGAGCCTCAGGTCTGTCCAGGACAAGGGCTGGGCCAGCCAGAGTTTGCTGGAGTTGCTGAGTTCAACGGCCAGACAGGGCAGCCTGACATCTACCACACCATGCTAAGAAGTCTTCCTCCGCCAAGGAGTCAGGGGGCAGCTGGAGACGGGGTGAACGGAGCATCCTTCAAGCCAGCTTCCAGCTCAGTACTTTGAGGAACTGGGCCAGGATCCTGGGCACAGAGAGCCTGTGATTAAAAGGAAAGAGATGGAGATACGGATCTGAAGCTGGGCGGACACTGACGGAAAGATGCTGCGGTCCCACCCCCCACCCATAGTGAGCAGCAGCAGGCGAGAGAGCAGGAGCTCGAGCCAGGGCCACAGGCCTCTCCCAGCCCGGCCACTCGAGGCGTTTCTCCTGTCAGCCCCGACCGAGCTGCGTCGGTGACGCTCTAGGGCAGACAGCTCGTGTCCACTTCGTCCCTCGTTAACAGAGCTGTCCAGATCGTACTCCAAAAATAAAATCCAGCTGCAATGAAATAAACATGTCAGAAAGTCTTTTGTGATTAACGTATGTCTAAAGTCACTGTCCTTTATCGGGGTGCCTCTAAGCACACCAGAAACTGAACCAAGAGCCCAAAGGGACCCTGGACACCCAGTGCCATTTTGAAGTTGCCCCACACACATCCTGTCTCTTCGATGGTCTTGGAAGCAGTTTATGGAACCAGACAAGTGGGTCCTCTGCAGAGACCCACAGCCTGGCCTCCCAGGGAATTAGCCCTAAATGTGAACACAAATGATGTTGGGTCAGCATTTTCCCGGAGACAGCGGTCATTGCTTTGAAGATTCTCCAACAGGAATACATCCCATAAGAGGCTAAAAATTACTGATCTGAGCCGGGGATGGTACGCATGCTGGTACTCCCAGCACCCTGGGAGGCTGAGGCATGAGGAGCCCAAGTTCATGTCCAGTCTGACCAACTTAATGACTTGAGAAGATGCTGTCTCAAAAACAAGAAGTGATTGAAAAGCGGGGAGTGTAGCTGAGGCCTGGTTCAAGTTGCAGTACTATGAACAAAGGTACTGATCCACCAGCAGAGAGCAGCTGGTTTACAGAGCCCAATGGCCAGTGGTGGAGAGTCCTTCCCAAGTCCAGGCTGATGCTGCCCACCTTAGATAAAGAAGGCAAACAAATTAGAAGTCCTCAGATTTTCACTGCTGTGGTAATTCATCAAAACTGCTAAACATCTTCTCCCAAGAGGCTCAGCGTTTGTTTATCACTGAGGCTGGTGACTTCACATTTGCATTGCAAATAGCTCTTTCATGTTGACATTTCATTTGGATGCGAAGGGCCCATAATATTTTTCCACAGTTTGGGCTAGGTTAGTGGCACCTGGCCAGAAGCCAGTAACTATTCATTTACTCAGGATGCAGCAGATGCTGGACAGCCATAATTTAAATGAATGAATGAATGAATGAATGAATGAATGAATTTGCAGATAAGTTTCCAACAACACAGTAGCACACATCTTCCACTGTCTAAACAATTATAAGATTAAAGGACTGGGGTGTTTTAAGATTAAGTACTCATAGTCATTATCCGTCAAGATAGCAAATGTCTGCTCAATACCTCATTTAACTCAGAGATGAAAACTCCTTTCACAGTAGGAACCAGGGACTATCTCAGAGTCAGCTTCGCATCCCTTGGTACCCAAAACGTCCTATTAAGTATGTGTTGAGTGTACATAGGAATTCTGTATGTCATTTTTAAAAGGAAATGCCAAACACACTCAAGCTAAGAACTTGCTTTAACTACCACTTCTGAGGTAAGAGTAAAATGCTAGCACCAAGACAGTCTCAGAGGTCCTGTGCATATTCACAGAAGAGAGACTTGGAAAGTTGTAGCAACCCATTCACATATTAATTTAACACTAGGGTTATGGAGTCAGGCCCGACATCTGTGGGGTGACAAGTCTTATCAGCAAAGCCTTACAGACTGAGGGGAAAGGCCACAGAAGATTAGCAGCATGGCGAGGGGCAGAGGGGCAGACGGGCTGCCCAAGTCCCGCAGGTCTGGTGCCATGCCGTGGAGACGTGACTTTCCTGAGGGGGAGCTAGTCACTATTAAAGCACTTCTGAGCCTGCTCTGGTGACGCAGGCATGAACGGCGCCAGTGCCGGAGGGAAGCAGCTTCCGTCCTGGGGCTTAACAGGGACCAGAGCACAAAGACAACTGAAAGGCAGGCAGAGGGGGCAGAACAGGAGGGTCACAGACGTCGTCAGGGCGACCCGCGCTCAGACCAGAGGAACCTCCATCACAGAGGCGGTCGGCAGAGAAACGGCAGTCCAGTGTCACCTCCATCCATGGCTGTTAAAGCCCAGGAGACATTTGATAGGATGAGATAGAACATCTCAAGCCGATCTCATCTCTGTCTCTCCCTTTCTTCCTCAGCAATCAGGTCCACAGCAAACATGGAGAAGAGGTGTGATGGGGAACTTTTTATAATAAAAGAAAATTATGTGCAAGGCCTGAAGGTAAAAGACAGTGTGGTCCGTGAGAGGAGCTGGGAGAAGCTCAAGAGAGGAGATGGGGACAGCTGAGGCCGGAGAGGACAGGGGCCCCCAGACACAGGGCTCGGAGCTCCTGTGTGGAGCTGGGCCAGTCCCTCCGGTCAAGAGGCCGTGGGGAGGGCTGGGGGGGTTAGCTCGATGGTGCTACCGCCTACTTGTAAGAGCAAGGTCATGAGTTTGATCCCCGGTACCACACACACCACACAAACACCATACACACACCACACACAAAACACACACACCACACACACACACCAAACCACACATACACACCACACACACACACACATACCACTCACACCACACACACCACACACACACCACACACACACACGAAACACACACACACCACACCACACACACACACACATACCACTCACACCACACAAACACATACACAAACACACACCACACATACATCACACATGAAACACACACACACCATACACATACCACACACACACTACACACAGACATTGCACACACCATATACACACACCACACATGAAACACACACACACCATACACATACCACACACACACTACACACAGACATTGCACACATCACACACACACACACGTAGAGGGTGAGTTCAGAAATAATTAGAAGATTGAATCCAAAAAGCCTAAAGATTCTTGGGCACTCCCTGGCCCCTTACTGTGAGCTAGGCATGAACTTTATTAATTCTTTTACTTACTCCCTTACAATATCGGTATCATTATCAACATTTTTCCAGAAGAAGCTGGACATCAAACGGAACCAGCTTCCAAAGGCCACCCAGCCCGCACGCAGCAGAGCTGAGGCAGGCCGGACACTTCCTCCTCCCTCTTCCCCTCTGTGTGATGACCTTGGTGGCGGGAGGGGCGATGGCGCCAGCCACTGCAGGAGAGTCCACAGGAGGAGCAGGAGTGTGGGCAGACAGAAAGCCAGGAGTGTGGCGTTCAGCGCCCTGGGGGAGGGACATCAACATGCAAATGGCGACTGAGTCCTCGGCTCCAGAGGCTGTTTGGCGCAGGACAAGACTGACGCTGACTTGAGAAGCATCAGAAAGCAGCACACTCTCTCTTGAGAGGAGCGCTGAGTTTGGGAGCAGACAGTACTTTCAGCATGAGGAAGGGAGAAGAGGGTGCCGGTGGAACTGAGCCCACCTGAGCCAGGCACTGGGAGCTCCAGCGGCACCTCAGGCCAACCCATCTCTGCTCGTCGGTCAGGTCCGGTAGCCGCAGGAAAGGACACAGTGCCAGACCTGCGCCTTTCTGGAACCCAGCTCACCCCAGCACTGGCACCGTTCATGCCTGCGTCACCAGAGCAGGCTCAGAAGTGCTTCAGTACTGACTAGCTCCCCCTCAGGAAAGTCACGTCTCCACGGTGCCTACCAACATGGTACCAGACAGATAATGCGTGTGTCATTAACACAGCCCTGTCTATTTAAAAACCTCCAGAGAACCAAGCAGACAAGCCTCGGAGTTAGCTGAGCAGGGAGGGTTATTATCTGTCTAATTATAAACAGGATGTCAGAGCTCCAGAAGACATTATGGAGGTACAGCTCCCTGTCTTCTTTGTGGATCTGGCAGAGACTTGGTAGGAACCAACTCTCAAGGCACAGGAAGTCAGAGTGGACCCGATAGAGCTATGAAGCCAGGCATAGGACCAGCCCCTGGGACACCAGCCCGCCTGCTGGTGCTTGGAGCCTCGTGGGGTCCCCTCCCCCTGCGAACCAGGATTGTATGGTTAATAGCATATGGCAAGAATGTGAGGATCTTGGGGGCAGATGGCAGATGGCACTGCAGACCCCACCTTGGTCCTTCGGGCGGATCTCTCTGGGGGATGCCTCATGGTGAGGACGTTGGAGCTGCCTTTTGAAGGGGACCTTCATGAGCTGAGGTGTTCAACCAACAGCCAGGGCCAGTTTGTCCACCACGTGAGTGAGAGATCTTGAAGTTGAGCTTCAACAACCTCCTAAGACACCCCCCAGTCCTCACCACCCAAAGTTCTGACCAACACCAACTGTTAGAGATAATCAATGAACATTGCCATTTCTTGTTACTGTGTGTGGTGTGATTTGTTACATTAAATAATACAATTGGTTAGAAGCAGGGTCCTGGGTAGAAAAGGAATGATGTTAATATTAACTGAGTATCTGCTGTACCTCACAGCTAGAAAACAGAGCCGGATCTGACCTGCCTGACCTCAGAACTCCATCTTTTCTGCCACAGATCTGCCTTCCAGAAACAAGCAGCTCAAGACTCTAGTTCTAGCTCTGCTACTAGACAGAGGTGGAGGAGCAGGAATCCCAGGGAGAAGGATAAAAAGGAATTAACATACATTGTGCACATGGACCAACTCCCCACCATTACTGTAATTATTACGTATGGTAAACAGGTGCCAATAAAACTAAGAAGACATAGTTCAGTGATTTGGAGAAATGGCTTCATCGCCTCAGGCTTGTTTTGCTTCTTGGAGAGCCTTGAACCTCCAGGGTTCCAGTGAGTTCTAACATTCTCTTACCCTGTGGCTCCATTTCAGTAGCATCTGCCTGCCTTCAGGGAGAGACTGCTTCTAGGACATTCCCTCTGACCCCACTGTCCCTACCTCTTAGGGTCTCGGGTTAGCCCTAAGAAAATTTTAGACATTCCGAGAAATGTGCTTTGCCAAGAAAAACTTAAAAATTGTCCTTCTTTGGAAACTTGGCAAAATAACATTTCTATCTGTCTAGCTGAGAAAATTAGAAGGGAATGAAACTATGTCTGAAAGAAAGGAGGTGGTGAGCTTCCAGTCATTTCTGTCTTGTATGCAGTAAATTTCTCAATGAGAATCTGTAGGAAGAACAATTGAATAATGGGCCTTTTCCCTTTCATAAAGTAGAAATGTGGCATGTGACAATGAGTACATCTCATCCATCATGAGCCTATTTCTTAATTTGTAAACAGTAATTATAACCCAAAAGAATAGTAAGAAATGCAAAACAACACTGTGCATAGAGAAGGCTTAGCAGAATGTCTCTAAGATAGAATGTGCTTGATAAAAATGAGTCGATATTCTGTTAGAGAGTTCGTGTATTAATCAAGGGATGATACTTTGTCAGAACCACGGACAGAGTAAAGGTGTTCTTGAGTTGGTTTGAACCCTTGAAAAGAATCGGCCTCTGCGGAAGAGCAGATTTTTGGAGAAGGTCGTGTAGCAGACTCATCCGTCCCTCCTGCCACCTTCAAATTGCTCAGCAGCACCTCTCCAATGGGATGGCCCACCCCAACCCTCACTTTTGCCATGTTTCCCCCAGAATCCAACTGCAACTCCCTCACCCACTACGTCTAAGTGTCCCTTCCCGATTTTCCCTCTCCTTCACTCAAGTCAAGATCCAAATCTCCTGGGAAATCTATCAGTTAGACCTGCATAATAAGAAGCTTGACACTGACTGCTGGTCACTCCAGCAAGACCCCAGTAAGTGATCAAAGTCAGGATGTTCCCTTCACAACAGAAACATTCATCACCAACAACAGCACAGTGTAGTAACCACCCCACACTCCCCAAGGCGATGCCATGAGGATCTTCTTGGCCTCCTTCACCTGAACCTCTCCAGCTCAGACACCTCGAGAGTCTACTTATTCAGAAAGCTGGTTTATAAGGTGCTGTTTACATAAAGGGAGTTCCAAGAGTGTTAGGTCCTGCAGGGTTTCTAAGCAGAGACCCACAGGTGACACTAACCCATCCTGATGCTGAGGATGTCACACATACCTTCTTCACTCACCCAGCATGAGAAAGCATGAGGGGTGGAGGGCAGTGGCCTGGCACAGCTGTGATCAAGTCAGCAACAGCCTCCATTCCATTAGGAGAAGGAGACCATCACGACTTTGTGACACCCCTAAGTAAGGGATTAGCAGAGTTAAATAAGTTTGGAGGGTTCCAGAACATCAATAAGTCGATCAGTCTGGTCCCTGCAGAAAATGTGATCATCTGGATCAGAGATGACACTTGTTTCTCGCTAGTCCTCACCCATGTTGCCAGTGGTGGTGATTTGTCTTCTATTCCTCACATTTGGCTCTCAAGAACACTGTTTCCTTTGACATTCTGCCATGATTTTGGATATTCATCGTGGATATTCATCCATGAATTTGACCATGGATCTTCCATCCAACTTAGAGCTAATGTGACCAGACATTGATTCAG
Organism: Petromus typicus; assembly: GCA_004026965.1. NCBI lineage: Eukaryota > Metazoa > Chordata > Mammalia > Rodentia > Petromuridae > Petromus > Petromus typicus. Next base: position 924 of record PVIR01026662.1, on the reverse strand, counting down.
TTCTTCAGTTCTCCCTTTCTACTCTCTCATCTATTTACCAGTCACAAAGCCTCATCGTGTGTAGGATCCAAGGTAAGTTATGCTAACAATAGAACTTATTCACCTTCCTCAGCCACAGAAGAGGAAACTTAAAGATGCTAACATCAGTATTTATTATCAACCACCCGGCGACAGTGTGTGTGAGATGGGAGGTGGATGTCAACTGATGAGCTGCTGAAAGGCATGGAGCCGGTACATGCCAGGGCTGGGACTTGACACTTGCCCTCCACCTTGATCTGTGTCTGACCCTGGCCTTGAAGCTGGGCTAACATAATCAGTCCCTGATTATGGAGAGAGGACAGGCTCATGGTCCCGCAGATAGTTATCCTATGATACAGTCTCTCTCTCTCTCTCTCTCGCTCTCTCTCTCTCTCTCTCTCTCTGGTAACAGAACTACATCCTCACCCCATTTTATTTTTTATTTTGAGACACAGTCTAAATAAATTGCTACACTGCCCATGCTGGGCTATGACTTACAATCCCCCTGCCTCAACTTCACAATGTGCTCAGATTACAGACATGTAGAGATATGCCACCATATCTGGTCTCTATTTTTAAAAAATATACCTTCAACAATTTTTCCCAGTACTGGTGATCAAATCCCAGAGTGCTTTACCACTAAGCTACATCCCTGGGCTTTTATTATGATTTTTATTTAGTTGAGACAGAGTCTCAAATAAATTGCTTATGATCCTCCTGCTTCAGCCTCCTAAGTGGCTAAACTTACAGGTGTGTACCCTCAAGCCCAAAGGGGTGGCACTGGGCTCTAAACCCAAGCTGGACACCTGCTGGGCAAGCACTCTACCATCAGTCTACATCCCCAGCCCTGATGTCAGGGTTTCTTTTTTTTATAAGCCTCCGGGAAATAGAAAGACAAAGATTGGC
>PVIR01026661.1:0-23568 GCA_004026965.1 Petromus typicus | reverse complement strand
GACAGTTTAACTTTCTTGTCTTTATTCCTTTTATTTCCTTTTCTTGTCTAATTGCTGCAGCTAATATTTCCAGAACTATATTGAAGAGGAGTGGAGGTAGTGGACATCTTTGTCTTATTTCTGATTTTAGCATGGAAGTATTTTTCAATTTTGACTATTTAGCATGATGCTGGCTATTGATTTTTCATAGTTTTTTTTTCAGGTTGGCACAAAGACTATCTATTCCAGTTTTCTGTAGGGTTTTAATCATGAATGGGTGCTGGATTTTTTCAAACACTTTTTCTGCATTTATGGAGATGATCATATGGTTTTTGTCCTTGACTCTGTTAATATAGTATATTATATTTATTCATTTACATATGTTTAATCATCCTTGCATCCCTAGGATGGATCCAACTTGGCCAAGGTGGATGATCTTCTTGGTGATCCTCTGTACTGTGTTTGACAGTATTTTACTGAAGATTTTGCATCTATATTCTTTAGGGAGATTGGCCTGTAGTTCTCTTTCTTGCTTGAGTCTTTCTCTACTTTTGGAATCAAGGCAATAGTTGCTTCAAAAATGAATTTAGGATTACTGCATCCTTTCAATTTCATTAAGGAGTTTGTGAAGTAGTGGCATTAGCTCTTCCCTAAATTTCTTGTAAATTCATCAGTGAAACCATCAGGACTAGAACTTTTCCTTGTTGGTAGGGTTTTAATTACGTTTTCAATTTCACTGATTGATATTGAGGTCTTTACAATTGTTATATCTTCTCTATTCAACTTTGGTAGTTCATGCGCATCTAGGAATCTGTTTTCCGTCTTATTGGAATAGAGGTATTCAAAGAAGATGTTGATTATCCTCTGGATTTCCGCTTGATCTGTTGTAGATTCAAACTTTTTATTCCTATTTGCATGAGTCTGAGCTCTTTCTATTTTTTGATAAGATCAGCTAATAGTTTGCCAGTTCTGTTTATTTTATCAAAGATCCAAATCTGATTTGTTGATTTCTTTTGTAATATTTTCTTATTCTGTATTGTATTCATTTCTGCTCAGATCCTTACAATTTCCTTTTCTGTATGAACTTTACATTTATTTTATTTTAAAACTTTTGTACGAACTTTTAGTTTATTTTGCTCTTCTTTCTCTAGCACCTTGAGGTGCAGCATTAGGTTGTTTATTTGAGCTTTCTCTGTTTTCCTAGTATGGGCATTCACTGCTATGAATTTCCTTCACAGAATTGCTTTCAATGTGTCTCATAAATTTCTGAATGTTTGTACTGGCATTATCAATGAATTGAAGAAACTAATCTCTTCTTTAATTTCTTCTGTGACCCTTTGGTTGTTAAGGAGAGTATTGCTCAATTTCCATGTGTTTGCAGAGTTCTTGGAACTTCTTTTGCTGTTGATCTCCAATTTCTTCCTTTTTAAAATTTTTTTTGAGAAAGGGTCTCACTTTGTGGTTCAGGCTAGCCCTGAGCTCAGCCTCAAACTCACATCACAACAATCCTCCTGCCTCTCCCTCCCAAGTGCTGGGATTATAGGTGTGAGCCACCATGCCTGGCACTGTGGTATGTGGTACTGGTTGCTTCTGGGCATGAGTCTCCAAGCTCAGTATTGTATGTGGTTACCAGGGATCGAATCCAGGCTCTTATACTTGCAAGACAGGTGCCAGACCCACTGAGCTAACTCCCCGGCCCTTGATCTCCAATTTCAAAGTGTGATGGTCTGACAGTATACAGGGGATAACTTCAATTCATTTGTATTTACTTAAGCATGTTCTATGAAAAAGCACATGGCCTATTTTGGAAAATGACTAATGTGCAGCTGAAAAGAGTGTGCATTCTGATTTTGTGGGTTGGAATAGTCTGTAGATGTCTATGAAGACCATTTGTTCAAAAGTATGGCTCAGTTCTAATATTTCATTGTTGATTTTTTGTCTAGTTGATTTGTCTGTTTGTGACAGTGGAGTACTGAGGTCCTCCACTGCTACTGTGTTAGTACTTATTTGGCTTTTCATGTCTATTAATATTTGTTTTATAAAGTTGAATGTGCTGCCATTTGGTGAATATGTATTTCATCTTTGTGAATTCCTCATGGATGGTTCCCTCTATGAGGATGTAGTAACCTTCTTTGTCTCTCTTAATTAGTTTTTGTTTGAAATTTACTTTGTCTGCAAATAAGATAGCCAGTTCTGCTTGCTCTATTTATTTATTTTACTTTTGGTACCAGTGATTAAACTTGGGACTTTGTGCTGACAAGGTGGGCACTGGAATCACTCAGCCACATCCCGGGCCCTTCATTCCTGCTTGTTCACAGTTTTCCTTCACATGGAGAATTGTTTTCCATCCTTTTACTTTTAGTCAATGGATTTCTTTTTGAACTGTGTTTCTTGAACACAGCATATTTATGGATCTTGCTTCTTAATCCATTCTCCCTCTATTTCTTTTAATTGGTGAATTGAGCTCATTAACGTCGATGGTTATAACTGATACATGTTCACTTTTCCTTGTCATTATATTTTCCTGTTGTTTTAATAAAGATTTAACCTCTTCCATTTAATTTCTTGCCTTGCCTAATAACTTCACTGTTTTAGAGCTGATGGAGTTGTGATCCTCACTGTTGGTTTTTTTTTGTTTTTTTTTTTTTTGCATATTATGTAGAATTCTTTGGAGTGTTGGTTTGGCACTCATGAAATTGCTCAGGTATTTTTTATTGTGGAAGTATATTATTTCTCCACTGACTGTGAAAGATAATTTTGAAGGATACATCAATCTAGGTTGGAGGGTTTTTTTTTTTTTTTATGGCTTGAAATATTTCATTTCAGGCTCCCCTTGACTTGAGAGTTTGTATTGAGAAGTGCTGTACTTCTGATGGGTTTTCCTTTGTGTGTGATTTGTTTCTTTTTTTCTAACTGCTTTCAATATTTCCTTCTTCTGTTGAGTTTCTGGTATCTTGACTATTATATGCATGGGTATGGATTTTGTTATCACACCTCATTGGAGTTCTGTATACCCAATTTATCTATTTGTCAAATTTTTTTCTCCTGCTTGGGAAGTTTTCTGACGTTACATCTATTAACAATTTTTAAATGTTTGCACTATCTCCTGCTTTTTCATTGATTCCAGTACTCTCATGTTACTCCTCTTTGCATCCTCTAGCAGCTGCTGGATTGATTTCTCAGGATCTCTTACTATTTTTAAGAAATTTTTCTTTTTCTGGTCATTGACTACAATCTAGTCTTCATATTTGCTAATTCTACCATATAGTTTCAGTGGAGTTTTTAATCTCTTAGATTTTCATTTGAATCTATTTATTGGATTTCATTTGTTTTCTATGCCAGGATTCCCTAGTGTTCTTGAGGACCTCTATTATTTTTATGTCTTTCACCATCTTATGTTTTTACCTGAGAGATTTTTTTGATTTCATTTTGTCCAGAGTCTCTTTTGTTGCTAGTTCAGGGAGTCCAGGTGGTTGAGTTTTAGGTTGGTCCATCTCATGCCTCCCTAAATTTCTCGTTGGTGATCTGGAGTTCTTGGTTTGGGTCTTATTTAGTTGTTTTCTTATTTATTTTGTTTTGCGGTTGCTGATGTTTTTTACTTAATTTTTGTGTTGCTGCCTGTAAAATGCAAGTATCTTTCTTGCTAATATTTAGAACCTGTACAGAATGGTTAATTCCTGGGTCATCCTCTTGGTCAAATTGGCCCTTAGACCTTGAGTCTGTAATGGCCCTTAGGGAATTTCAGTTCTAAAGCACAAGGAAAGATACTTGAACAGAACAATCATGTCCCTAGCCACTGTAGTCCTGTGGGTTTCTATTGCTTTTCCAGTGGGCTTTAATTTTCACAGAAGAGTCTCAACAAGGCTTTGTCTTTGCTATTCACCACTGCTTCATTTTCTGGGGCTTGGTCTTTCTGGCCGGAGGGAGTGTCCTGCACAGATCCAGATCCCTGGGTGGCCAGGGTGGCCGACTGAAATTGGGGTGGAGTTGCCAGGCCTCTGTGAATGTCCTATTCAAATGATAGACCTACTCACTGAGTTTCAGTTGCTGGGACTTTTACCTATGCAGTGGTCCTCTGGGAACTCTGGGCCCACCAAGGCTTGGAGGTCAGAATTGTGAGGCCTCTGCAAATACCCAGCTGAACTGCATGGACCTAATTACTCCTTAACAAACTGAGGCGCAGGTGCTGAGCTCCTTCTTAGGTGATGGTCCCTCCAGAAGTCTAGCCCTCCACTGTCCAAAATCTTTCAGTGTGTTGTTTTTTCTTGTTCTTTCCATAAAAACATAGTTACTATTGAAGTAGTTAAATTAGTAAACATATTTTCACAGAGCTCTTCAAGAAACCTATAAAATATTACAATACTCTAGATTTATTTAACCCAAAGATTCAATGAGTATATTATATCCAAAAACTCAGACTTGATTTGTGATATCTGAGAATTTTATTTCATCCACTGCCAATCACAGTACTATGTTTGTACTTTATCACTCCCACTGGAAAGTTCAAGGTGACAAAACTTCTGTAGCAAAGCACCACAGAAAGTTCAGTTTTACCAAGAAATTTCCAAAAGACATGCAGTCAATCAGTGAGATCTGTGGATCTCAGCAGCTAGGACCCATTTTTGAGACCCTCAAAAGAGTAGAATCTGGGTTAGAAGGAACTGGCTCAGTGGCTGAGATTCAGTCTCATTTCTGCTTAGAATCTTGAAAAATCTCGAACACTCCCAAAATTCTCAAAATGACAATTCAGGTTCCAGGTAGCCTCTCTGTTTTTATATCTGATACTTCCCTATATTTATACACAGGTTGGCCAAACCAGACTACCTATCCTTTTAAGAATTTTCTGTACTTTCTTGCCTACAGAATTCTGCTCATTGCCAACTTGTAAAGTGGATGTATGCCTTCTCTAGCTAATGGGATTCCAATATTTTCTGAAAATCAGGTAAAACACAGGCTCCTTTGTGATACTTAGCAGATAAATGCCTCTTGTACCTGAACTGCTCTACTTCATTCTTCCTGTGTCTCATCCTACACTAACTCCTTAAGGACGGGGATTTTATCTGATAGATGACATCAGAGTGAAACATATTATTTACATTTACATTTATTGTATTTACATTTATTCTAGCTTTATTTAGTTTCCTATGATTAAGCAGCTCTTGTTATTTTCATCATTATTAAATAAACCAAACCCATCAATTCTTGACCATGACCTTCTGGAGAAAAGGACTATATCTTATTTTTTTACCCCCCATAATTTATATGTATAATATGGTTATTTATTGAAGGAAATGTTTATACAAGGAGTCAAGTACAAGTGGATAGGAGCAGCAGCAGAGAGCCGCAGCTCCCAATCAACCACCCACTCATAAGCAATTCATGTGGCATGGTGCTGTGTTGCTAAGCTATGATGTTCAATAAATGAGGTACATCACACATTTGGACTTAAGCCATAGTAAATTGAGTAGTATACATACATTATATGTGTAACAGATAAAGACCCAAATGCACAGGACAAGGAACCCAGAAGAACCAACCTTGAGACCCTAAAAGGGGCAGACAGAGAAGTAAACCCTTTTCAAGAAACCTTATTAGAAGGTATGAAAAATAGGTCACCATGAGAAATAAGGTTCATGGAGGCATGAAACAAAGTGGTAGTGTAATATCTAATCATTTTAGGCCATGGTTGCATCTTCAAACTCCTGTTTCACTCTCAGACTCTCACTTTGAGCCTTCTACTTGTGTGGAAGTCTGGATATTCCCTAGAATGTCTAGACTCCTTTCCAAAACACTGCTTTCACCACACATCTTCTCTGATAAAAAAATTCTGGCCACTTTGCATCATCTGCAAGAGTTTTCAATCTGAAATTTATGGCTTTCTTCAAAGGTCTCAGGGACACTCGAATGCTCTCTCCCTACTGTTCTCCGAGGCGAACTTCCCAGCAAAGTCATTTTCCTAATTGTTCACCACAGGAACTTGTACTTTGTGCCTCTTCTTCCTGTCACCATGAATGTCCCTTTCTGTACCTTCTGTCCATCTGATGTTACATACTTTTCAGTATCTATCTATACTCTCCTCTTGTAGCTCTTCTCTATCTTCTGTCCTGGGACTCCTGTAACTATTTTACATGTGTTATTTATTGAGAAGAGGCACCAAAAACTGCTGTTTATTGTTACTCAACTTGTCTTGTGTTCATTCTCCAATCAATACATCTAATCAGTAAACTTTTATGTGCCAGATAATAATGGGCAGAGTGGGTATATAAATAAGAATCAAATACTCTCTTGGTCCTCAATTTAGTTAAGGAGATAAAATATAAAGCACATTAACTTCAAAGTGAAAATGTGTGCTTTAAATAACCATTCAAGGCAACACTAGAAGAGACTTCACAAGGCAGTGTATGACCAATCACTCAGTGGTATAAACAGTACTCTCTTCATTGGGTCTGTAATCAATCACTTGAGTTGGAGAGGTAAGATATAAACACTTACCACAATTCTTTGTATAACCCTTATCAATCTCTAATATTTTTCCATTCTTGATTCAGTTCTTTGTTACAGTCTGTCTTCCATCATCCCTTCCTCCACAGCCAGTGTACACTCCAAAAGAGCAGAGATCTGGTCAGCATTTTCCGTGTTCTATCATCACAGTCTGAACAATGCTTACTTTATGGTAGGCATTCAAGACATGTTTGCTGATTGAACAAAATTTCCTTTAATATTTCTTGAGGACTAAATCTCAACCCAGAGCATGTCATTTCCTTGCTCACCATGGAGTGGGCTCTACTCACTATAGAGCATCAATCTCTTCAAGCATCACAGAGTACCATAAGGGAACATGTTTTAGTCAGGAATAATGGGCGATGCAGGACTGCTGGGTTGCTCTGTTCCATCTGGTTCTTGGAAAACACACACATTCTGGGTCCAGCCTGAAAGTTCAGCGTACCTGCACGGCCATGACTACTTGTGTCCTCATTGTCTCCTTTCTTTGAACATTTTAGAGAAAGAGCCTTTTGGAATGTCAAAATAGAAAGTTTTCATTCAGTTTTACTTAATGCCAAAAGAGGCATGGGACAGAAACAAACAAGAGGGGAAGTCTATGAAATCCTGAGGGATGTGCACATTTTGCATTCAACATGGAATCATGGAAAGGATGAAAGAAGCCCACATATGATATTTGCCACTAAATGTGCAAAAAAAAGGGGGACAGCCTAATGAAGTAACATTATTACTGAAGTAATACAATTACAGATGTGTACTATACTCCAGCTAATAAACTTCTCACACAGTATCTCATTTCTACCAGCTGAGATCCTACTTCCTCAGTGGCTGACTCATGGAAATTTGTCAAAGGCCAGCAATATTTCAGGCACTGAGAATTCTGAAAATTCATACTGGATCACAATTACAATGGCATGGTAGACACTACGAGGAGAGGTGTGCTCAGGCTTCTCGGGGAGCCTACTCTAGGGACATTTTCTCAATTAGCAAGGCATTAGAGAAGGCTTAGAAAAGAGATAACAATGAGCTGAACCATGGAATCACCAGAAGACAGGAGAAAGCAGGCCTAGTAGCCAAGAAGTGTGAGAATATAGAGATGTGCTATTTCAGTCCACATTCCATCCTAATTCTATCCTACGCCCAGGAAGTAAAATTTGAACAATAAAATCCAGTGTTGGCAGTTTTACCCCATTTGTATGACATGATTTAGTTACATACAAGTGTCAGAGCTTTGGCCAGTGATACTGAGGAGAAACTTATTTTAAGGTTTTGAGAAAAGAGTTTCTCCCTCTTAGAAAGGAATATTAATTACTTTACAGTGTTGAAAATGTGTGGGACAAGCCTGAAGATATGCCAAAAATGAAGATGTGAAGAGCCAAAGCCTTGTCTTGGGTTGGTAACTAAAGTAAGTACTCTGTAACCATTTATTGCAGAGTTCTTTTTAAAGAGGATTTTAAAATCCCCTTACTGCCATCCTGAGGTTAGCCCTTTGTTTCATTTTACAGGCAAATACATCCCACAGGATCTGTCAGTTTCCCTTTTAGCAAGTTTGTGGTAGAAGCAATGAAGCAATTAGGTGGAAGGAGACTGGAAATACTGATCAGCGTATCAGGAGGAGATTGTCATAGGAATCAGTGAGTTGTAAGGAAGCAAGGCCTGTGGAAGGAGAGTTAAAGTAAATAGGACTTAGAAACCACTTGTTGTGTGTTACATATTGTTCTGGGGTTTTGGATCATGGTACCAGTCAAGGGGCTAGGGGACAGAGCAGGAGGAGCACACATGGAAGCACTTGGTGGAAGTGATGACTTGGAAGCTGCAGATTACATAGTCAAATCCCACTCACTAGACTGCGTAGTCTGTGTGATATGAGCCTTGTCCCTCTTCTTGACTACCAGTGCCCCATTGCCATGTTGCAGATGACTAATAAGGATGCTTAATAATAAATGAGTGAGACTTAGAAAGAAAAAATAGATGATTCACACTTACAGTTAGAAACTGTAAATCCAGAATACACATCAAGGCCTTTAATTTTTCCCAGAATACTATCTACAACAACCAACAAATTAAAAAAAAAATTCATCCTAGATTTGACATGAAGGGAGGAACTCTCATTGGCAGATGTGGGGTGAGCGTGACCTCATTCTCTGAGGTTAATTATGTGATTTTTCCCATTTGCATGTATTTTGTGAGAGACTTTTAAAACAAGATATTTCAGAAGGTACAATGAGGGACATCTGAGAATCCTCCACTATACCTCATGCCAATGCATAATGAACAGACTTCTTTCTTTTTAACTTGGACAATGAGGAAAAACATTAAGTTGTATACTCTGTCCACTCTCTGCAGTGAATACAGGCTCACTTAAATCCCTTTAAGATCACTTAAAGTTGCTGTTATGCTGTTTTTTAAAACCACAGAGAATAGCTGTTCACCATTTTGGTAGTGGAATCATTAATTTTCCTCTTCAAGTATTTAAAAATTTTTTTTGGTTCTTTCTTAATATCCTTCATTTTTCCCACATACCTAATCTGATGCACCAAAATTTTGTCAAGAAAATAATTATTTCAATGATTTTATTTCTTGTCTCAGGTGAGAATTATAAATATTTTGTTATTTCCCCAAACTGAACAAAAGGCTGGGGAAGAGGCAAAGAAAACTCAGAAAACTGATCACTGACCGCAGGAGGCAGGAAGCACATGAACTAATAATCCAAGTACAAAGTTATCATGTAGAATTCATAGCACTAGATTATGGTATAAGGACTAAGAGGCCCGGAGATGAAGAAAAGCAGAGGAGCCCTGAAGGCTAACACAGGATTCACAGACACAGTGAATGCAGGGTCCTTTAAAGAGTGTCTAGGAATGGAGACTTTGAGGGAAGGGCCGACTCAAGGAAGGACTGGAATTTGGAGGAGGCTAGAGGATCACAATTTAGAACACTGAGTTTATGTGGAAAGCATATCCAAGATACTTTTAAAACTACACTTTGCTCAAAGTGCTTATATTTCTGTTGATCATTAGCCAGCGAATAAGTGAAATCTGAATTTCATCTAGAGGGTAAAGGGTCTGCCTCCTCTCCTCAAAATGATCCTTTCATGAATTGATCTCTTTGTCTCCTCTAAACAGTATGATCACGTTGGATTTTTTTTTTTTTTTTTTTTTTTTGAGACAGGGTCTCACTTTGTGGTTCAGGCTGGCCCTGAGCTCAGCCTCAAACTCACATCATAGCAATCCTCCTGCCTCTGCCTCCCGAGTGCTGGGATTATAGGCATGAGTGACCACGTCCAGCACTGTGGTATGTGGTTCTGGTTGCTGCTGGGGTGAGTCTCCACACCCAGTATTGTTATGTGGTTACCAGGGATCAAACCCGGGCCCTTGTGCTTGCAAGACAGGCACCGGAACCGTTGAACTATATCCCCAGCCTCTGGATTTTAATGTTATCTGTTTAATGTTATCTTTTATTAGTATTTTAGTACTCTGCATAGATGGATTATTAAACAAATTGAGGCCTAGGATGCATTGGATCACCTCAGATTATAGAAATTTGATAGATTTAGAACATGGTAGGGGCTCAATAAATGCTCATTCATTCAGTGCAACAAGTAGAATCGGGGAAAGAAAGAGAGACAGAAGGAACTTGGAAATATTACTTCTCATTAACTTTTTGAAAGTTATGTAAGAAGAAATCATAATTTAAATAGTATTTTGAATCTCATTTTTAGGTTTAAGTTATTTTCATTTGTCAAATTTTCAAGAAGAGATTAGCCAAGATATTTTTTATTTTCTTTTTAGGATAAATTATGATTTTTGGTTTTGGTCCAAAGTTCTTAATATTTTAAATAGGCATCAAAGCTTAAAATATGAACAATCCTCTCATTTTTTTCCCAAGAATGGGCCACATTTGAAATATCAAAATACAGTTTAAAAGTCATGGTGGCAAATCAGCAATATTTTCATTCATCCTTATAACACTCAAAGAAAATTTAGAAAGACTCCAGGAAACACTTATAGTAGTCTATATGAACTACTAAATATATATATATAAACTTTTCTGATCTACAGAGGCAGAGAGGGGAGTGAAAAGAAATAAGTCCTTATTTACAATAACAAACTCCTTTTTCTCAGAGGTAAACTATTTTGGAGCAGGAATGAACTGGAATGTTTTGCATAACCAAGAGCTGAGTAATGTAAACATTGTAGATGCTGCCAGCAATTTTAAAGACTGTCTCAGCATTCCAGACTGCCCTGGGTTGCTGCATATTGTGGGAAAAAGGCCACCAACTTTGACACTAAAACAGCCTATTCTCAGGGGGACTTGAACCCTTAGAGATGTGTAGCTTTGTACAAGCTATTTGTCCCCTGTGAGTCTGTTTCTTCATCTGAAAGGATCATTATTCCCACTTCATAGGATAGTAGTTCAGAGGAAAAGACCACATCTATGAAAAGCTTAAGAAAGTTCCTTACACACAGTGGGAGCTCATAAACTGTAAATTATTAATTCTTAAGCAACGATGATGGACCTAGACTGTCCCCTGTGCCCCAGTTAGTAGAATCAAATCTGACCTCACTGTAATCAAGACAGAAGAGATCTGACCCTAGTATAAGACAATCAAATCAACCTGCTTATTCTATAAGAGCCATCCTTACTGAACTTGTGCATGTGAAGTAATAAAGCGAGGGCTGATCTTTGTAGACACATAGGAAATACCAGGTCAAAGCAGATAGATGTTTTGTCCCCGTGTGTTGTAAGTTTCAGCTCCTTGTCACTTCCCCTTTGGCCAGCTCTAGAAGATCTCTATTCTAATTCAACCTGATGAACCACTTCTTCTCTCACAGATGCAACCCAGAAGCTTACGTAGGGCTTCTCAAATTTTAAAAATTTCTTGTTGGAAAGTTGAAGGCTCAGGAATAATTTAAAAATTCAAACAAGTGATTCTATACACCTGGCAGAGCAAATTCTCTTCTCTATACTTCAACTATGTTCATCAATGACATTTCTGTAAAGTGTCTTGGATCTGTCCACGGACAATGCCATTGTAAATGGAAATGTTCCCTTAAGAGAATTTAAATATATGATTGAAATACACACAGAATAAACACAGCCAATTTAGGTCATCTTATTGGAATACAAGAAAGCTTCTACTTTTTGGTTCTGAAAAAATTATTATAAACTTTAATCCCTAAAATATGCCTCTAAAACATATAGTTTGTCAAGAAAAGACTTTCATAAAATCTTAAATGCACTTAGTATCCTGTACCATTGGTGATATCTACTTTGCAGGCAGAAAAAAAAGTTTGTGGGATGGACCCAGAGTTGTTTTTATACCCACAAAATGTTTTATCGCCACAGAAAGAGTCAGGAAAACAGTAATGTTAAGCTATTCAAAGGCTAGTCTGTTTGCATACTATAAATACAGAACAGATAGATAGTTCTTTGCAGATAGATAGTTTTTATGATTATGGATACAATGGTTTTGAAGGGACACCATTACTATCACCCTGTTCAATGCCCCTCCTGGGCAAACTCATGCAGGCATCAGTGTTTGCCTTCTTTGAGGCTGTTCTGTTACCTCCCCAAGTCTAATAATTGCATTCATAATTGCATTCCTGTCCCTGAGGACTTTGGGTTTGTCTTCAGGGTATTCATAGGCCAAATCACTAATCAGGGCAGGCCAGTTTCTATCCAACCATATTACAGAAGCCTTTGCAGTAAAGAAAAGCATAATTAACAGGAAGCACCCTACCCTAACGACAAAATTTAAGACACTGTAGCATTTGGATCAATGATGGTTTTCTAGTACACAACTAGAATTATAAAGATATTAGTAGCAATAATTGCTTCCTATTGTATTTCTACACTTCCATTAAGAGACCACTCTACTATAATAATCAAATACCTCTTTTTAAAACAAAACAAAATAACTGATTACTAGACTCAGTCCTAGTATCATTAGCAAATAAAAAGTAAAGTGAAAAGGCAGATGAGTAAACAAATATAGGTGAGTACCATTGTTGCAGTTTTGGAAATCATCAGGTAATTATATCTTCAACAAATGCATAGGGTTTCCAAGCATTACTGGCCTATCATCCCATTGTGCCATGTCACCATATACCAGGCACATCTACCTCAGTGGCAGTATACCAGAGACATCTGTTTCATCTTTGGTCTTACCAGGCACTCCAGCTTGGATCCAGAAGTTAATGTCTGTCCCATCTCCATCCTTGAGGACTTGGGTGATGTTGAGGGGCTGCAGCAGGTGCATGACCTCCTCCATGATGAGCCTGGCCTTCTTACTGCCTGTAAACTGCAGCCCAGTGGGTAGGAAGGTGCCTAGGTCAGACTCCATCACCAGACTGTAGTTGGAAATATTTGTCTAAGAAAGAAAAAAAATATTTGATTCATATCTGTTGCATCTGTGCTTTTTTTCTTGGGAACTACCAAACAGCAATAGCTATATATTTTACCTCTGCACAAGTTGTTACCCAAGTGCATGCTTCTCTGCTTGACTTAGGGTCTGGTTTGCATATTACCTAATGGTTCTGAGATGCACGATTACTCATCCTAGAATTTGGAACAGATGACTTGGAAGGATTTAAAAAGTACAATACAGGGAATGTTAAGATTACTCAATTATTTCTGCTAGTAATAATATTCTTTCAATCAATGGTGTGCTAGTACAATTCTTTTATGGCAGGCATCTCCAAAGTGTTAGCCATGCTCAAACAACAGACTTTATGCTCAGTGGGCTTGATTCTACGCCTCTTTCCTCTAAAGAGACCCTATATCTTATTTTAATTGTGAGTTCTACTATAGCTAAAAGGCATCAAACTGACCGTTTGTCTTTGGTTTCTGATTCTGCTGTTGTTCCATCTATATAATCCTCAAGGAGGGCAGTAACGGAACAAGGCATGAAAGACTGTTCTCGCTAGTGGAAAACTACAGCACTCTCATCCTGGGCATTGCTGGTAGATCATCACTATGTAAACTCCTTACAAGGAGAGTTTGGTGAGAAAGTACATGGTGATTTCATGTAGTCAATGCTGTCACTGCAGGAGCTTAAAACATGACAGGCTGTGGATAGGCCGCTCAGCTGAAGTGTTGCCCACTTTTGACTTGCAAGTTTAAGACTTGTCAAACAGGCAGGGCCCTCTGTTTCCCAGGAGTCCCCTTCTTCTCCAAGACTGATCAGTTACTGCCTTTGCTAAGTTATTCCCAAGCTACTCTTGGATAGCACCACTACTCATTCCTCATTACTTATCTAGTACAAATCGATAATAACCTTTGTACATTTATTCCAGAGAGCTTTCACATCAGCAATCTCCTTTGGTCTTCCTTGACTACCCACAAAACAGACAAAGCAGCTTTACTGTAGATACATTTTTGTAGGAAAGAAACTGATGATCAGAAAAGTCAAGTGATTTGCTCACAGCCATACATACAGCTGGCAAATGGTAGTGCTGGCTCTGAAATGCTATGTGTCCCAAAACAACACACTGCCATTGCTAGCACAGGACTGGAGTGAAAAGTAACACTTGTTCTGCATTAAAATGATTTTTCACTTACATAACCATGTGAGGGTTGCATAAGCAGTTTTTTCCTAGAGCAAATTCTATTCTGCAGTGATTTCCTAACATTTGCTGTGAAAGTATGCTGATGCCACAAAGACAAGGGCAGCTAGGGGTTCTTGGAGAGGACGCTGCCAGCACTGAGGACTGTACTTAAGGCACAGGGACAACAGCGTTTTTGTCATCATTGTTAATGATGAGAAATTTAACAAAGCCGAAGCCTGCTCATATTTCCACTCTCGTTTCTAGGGAACATCTGTGAAAGACCCAAGGCATTATTAATAAAAGGGCCAGCTCAGTTTTAGCTGTGGATACTGCATTATGGTGGCATCATTAGAGTTAACAGTATGCAAAAGAGTTGCATTTGTGTCCTACATTCAGAGTCCATTTAACTATATGCTGCTGCTAGGTCAGCAGTGGATGTGCAATCCAGCAGTACTCACTCTCTCCCCTTGTAGGCCTTGCTACATACCCACTCCAAACTTTGCCTCCTTTGCAAAAGGGAAAATAAAATCACAATACATCTTGCAAATGAAAACAAAATTGGGTAATCTTATAGGTGAAGATTCTCATATTGCTGGAAGAGCTCATGTTTCCAAGAAAGACAGGCCAAGTGTCCCTAATTATGTACTATTTAGGTTAAAAGTGGATCCAGTTAGCAGTTTAACTGTCAGACCCAACGCTAATGAGCAGCCTGGTGAGGTGGACACAGCCTTGGATCCAGATTGTTCTATTCCTGACACAGCAACTGACACTCTGGGCTACAAAAGGGGTGGTGACTGGCCTCTCCTTGTCGATCCAAATCATGTCACCTTGGCTCTTGGCTTCCTCAACTGCAAGTTAGGACAAAAGCTCTCTCCTGAGGCTGAATAACGAACCTGTACATAGGGATCTTGTACACATGTAAAAGAAAAGAGTTTGTAGACCAAAGTGAAAGTGGTTGCATGAATTGAATTTACTAGAGCTTCTAATGATATGTTCATTAAGTGCTTCCTGGGTTTCTTTCACTGCAAATGAATGGATGTTCTAGGAACAGAGAATATCTCAGTTCGAGCAGGCCACTGCGTAGTGTCATAGCATGTTGATAGGAGTGAGGGAGGACTGTAAATGCAAGAGCTCCCAAAGGTACCGCAGGCCACATACATGGTAACCTTTTAGCAGAGGAAGGGAGTACATGCACTTGAGAATTACCCACTCTGGTCCAGGTCCTCGCTAACCACTACATAGATGCCTTGCAGCTCATCCCATGAACTGTTAAGAGAAATGCAATTATATTCTCATTTCTATTCTGCAGTGATTTCCTAACATTTGCTGTGAAAGTATGCTGATGCCACAAAGACAAGGGCAGCTAGGGGTTCTTGGAGAGGACGCTGCCAGCACTGAGGACTGTACTTAAGGCACAGGTCATCCACTGCTGACCTAGCAGCCACTAAAGTTTAGTTAGGTTATAGAACTTTCCCTAGATTAACTAGCTAGCAAGCAGTGCAGTCAAAACTCACCCAGAAGTCTACCTCTCTGAGCCGTGTTCTCCACCCTCCATACCCTGTCTGTTGAGGCTCACTTCTAACTTTCAACCACAAGTCAGAAACACTGGGACTCCAGTTAAACAAATAGATAGATTTTTTTAAAAAGGATTTTTCATGAGCGTGATAGGGATCTATTTGGATAGAATAATTTTTGATGAGAGGAGTAAAAAACAAAACAAAAAAATTCTTGCTCCAGGTTTCCTTCCAACTAGAAATAAAAAGCTTAAAATAATAAAATATCTTTTCAAGCCAAATAGACCAGATGTGTAGATACAAGTAATCCAGAGTTCTGCAGTAGGTAGAGATGTTTGATTTCCATTCATGTTTGACTATTAGCTGCTGCTGACATGATGGAAGTTCAATTGTTTTCTATTTATATATAAATATCTCCATATGTTTTCAAAAAAAGATAAGGAAACAAACCACCCACCCTCCACGACACTGCCTTTTCTCCTCATTTATGGAGTCATTATCTAATCATTAGCACATGGTGAAGGAGTTGGGAAAACAAAATGTCTCTGTACAAAGAACCTGGAATGAATAGCTGGGCCACTGGGCTGTTAGAACTGCTGCTCCTCAGGACTGTGTCATAACAAACATCCAGCATCTTGAGCGTGTCGGGAGCTGTTGGCAATGTAGATGTGAAAAACTGATCATTGCTAGTGACAGAGAGGGCGACTGTGCTCTTTTTACTGGCCCCTTTAAAGCACGTATAACAAGATATTCATCCTCTTGTTTGCAGGGTGTGCAAAGAAACCCACTTCTAAAGACTGCATGCTTCATGGGTGAGATAACCAGCCCTTACTGAAACAAGCTCTGGTGCATAGATGAGGAGGCTGAACATCTTAATGATAAGCTCAGCTATTACCTCTACCCCCACTTTGTTTTCTCAGTAAAGGAAATATCTTTCTATTAGGATCCATGGAAACTCACTCATTACATGTAATATACAGAATGCACTGTAAAGAAATGCTCTTGGATAATCTCTTAGGTTGGGATCACTGGATTAATTCACAGCTGCTCAAGGTTGAGGATTTACAACTTTGTCATGCACTATGGTTACAACTTATACTTCTTTTTTTAAGCTTCAAAAAACCAATTTGGTAACCATTACCATTCTTTGGGTGCAACACAAGATTCAAAAGAAGAAATCTGTTTAAAATACATGCTGCATGTTTAAAAATTCTTACTTCTTAGTACAAACACAAGGATGATGCTTGTGTTCTTTGCTTTTATAAAATTCCAGCCAGTTATTCAGAAATATAGACTCAAATTCCATCACATCTCCTCCTCCCCCAAATTTGACTCCTTCTTTCTTTTTGAGACAGGATCTCACTTTGTAGTTCAGGTTGGACCTGAGCTCAGTCTCCAACTCAGCGATCCTCCTGCTTCTGCCTCCCAGGTGCGGGGATTACAGGGTGAGCCACCACGTCTGGTATTGTAGTATATGGTTCTGATTGCTGGTGGGTGTGAGTCTCCACACCTGGCTTTGTTGGAAATGGTTACTATGGATCAAACCCGAACCCGGGCCCTTGCACTTGCAAGGCAGGCGTCGGAACCACTGAGCTAAATACTTAGCCCTGACTCCTTCTTTATTTATAATTTTTTTTAAAAAAACATATTTTTATAACTTAGAGGAAATAACTGATGAAAAAGTAAGCATATTTTCTTATAATTCTCAACATGTCTTTGGTTGGCCCTAAAATGACAATGCAATCCTAAAATCAGATGAAAAGGAAAAAGCCTCCTGATTACTTGAATTAATCATGTAGCCTTATCAATTCAGTCTTCAAAAAGAAAAAAAGACCTACATTGCCACAGGGGATCAGCCTCAGTAACCCTTTCTCATCCCACAAAATGTTAATAAGTTTGCAGACGGTGTGGTGACTTTGTGTGGTCAGGTATTAGGCTAAAACAAGTTTTAAAAAGCAAATCATCTCATGATGTGTGTGCTGAATACCTGTGATCAGCTTTCCTTGCTTTGCCACTGGCCCTGGAAGTCCCTGTATTAAAGAAGTGAATGTAGCAGTTCTTCCAAAAGCAGTACCTCAAACCATTGTCATACTCAGATAACAGACAAGGAGGTTTCTCCTAGTATGTGAAGTCAAATATAGGCTTTGCTTTCTGGTCAGGTCTACCCTGAAGGTCACACTTTTACTTTGCCAGTTTCCAACATTCTGTTATGAGCAGCCCTGAGTGGCCAAGGGAGACCTGGGGAACGAATGACAACAAGGCGTAGTGCCATAAGTTATTTTCATTTGACAGCTCGGCTGGCTGCAGTGTGGGAAAATGGGCAATAGTGGGTACGTTACATTAATACTGAAATTGCAGGCACCTACTGTGGGTTAGCCACCACTTTGTCTGGAGACAGGGAAAAAAATCAATAGTTCCTGGAGAACTCTTTCCAGCACTGTAGCTCACTGTGTTTGCACAGACATATTCTGTTGTGACACAAAGCTATGTTTTCAGGCAATTCCACTTTTTACAATGTCATTTGAAGCACTCTAGATTTCAGCAAATTCTCCTCTTGTGCTAGGCAAAGTCTTGGATAATCTTTAAACTAACTGAAAACATGTGATACCTCTGTAAATGTCACTGTGGCAACAATAGTACACCAGCAGGCTACACCTATGGCATGAACATTGGCTGAAAGGTGTATTTTACTTATCTATAATATAGGAGTATATTTGACCTGATTTTGGTATCAGTAAAAAAAACCAACAAAAACAAAAACAATATCCAGGGTATTTGGTAGGTACACTTTAAAAAGGCTTATATGGCAAATTAGTGTCTATCACAGTTTCTTATTTATTCCTGATGTTGTAGCACTATAATCAGTAGAACTAGTGTGACTCAGGATCACACAATCAGATTTTTATTTGTTAAAAATACTATACACTGGTCAAGTATTTTATATTATTGGCTTCAGATTAATTTTTATATGAAGTTATAGAAGAGAAATATCCCGCACAGTTGGCTTTGTGAAAGCGGCCTGCTGGACCTTTGCCTTCTCCGGCACTCTCAGTTCTTTCACACCCATGTCACCTCTCTGTCAGTCTCTTCTGCTTCCCACCAACGCCCATCTTTCCAGAGGTTTGAAAGGTAAGGACTGAGCTGGCACAGGGAGGAGCCTCCCCTACCATCATACCACTTTTTTTAATACTGTGATGTGCTAAGTCAGGAGAAAGCTGTATTTCTTGTGCTCGATGGTGTTGGACTGCCAGACAAGAGGGTGTTTTCTGGTTGACTTCTCTTGCCTTCCTCTTAACTAGACTCCATCAGCTATTTTATGTTTTTCTCCCTTAAGGGTATAACGACAGCAGACTTAATCTCATAAGTAGATAGGTTATTTCTTTTAAGAATACAGTATGCATTCTTTTCTTGTCCTGAAAAATAAGCTACAGTATATGTGAGAACTAAAATATTCAGTGCAAGTCTACATCATATTAAGACCCAGTTAATAAATTCTCCTTTATCAATGGAATATTGAGTTATGACAATATCATCATTAGTCATATTTGATCGATCATTATTTACTAATACTAGTAAAGGTACAAAAATAACTTTAGAAATAATTACATTTCCTTAAATATATCTTTCTTACTCTATTAAAAGCATTGTAGTAGGTTTCAAATGTCATGAAAAAAAATTATGCCCAAATATGTCTGCTCAAGCCTTCCATGATTAACATGAAACACCTCTATAAAATATGCTGTTGCACTTCATTCAGCTTTTTTGGACCTGCCTTGTTCCTGAAAGAATTAAAAACTTCCTATAAATTTATTCTATGGCCATATTTAGAAACTAACTAGGTAAATACAAACTAAGATGGCAAGAAGACAAGGAAAAAAAAATCTGTGTTTGTCTCTGTTGAATCTCTAGTTTAAACACAGAACTCATCATACACTGGATGCTCCATAAACACTCGAAGATAAAGAAAAGTCACAATTGGGAACATTTTGATATGACCCTGGAGCAACTTAAAGATAAAATTTAGTTCTAGCTTGTGGCTGCCAATGTAAAGGAAAAGATTTATGTATTGTTGAACTATCATTATGTAGGACAAGAAGGAATACCATTAGTTCCTTGAAAAAACCAATATTTTCCAAGCATTCATTTCCAAAAGGAATTATTTCTTGGCTCTTTAAATGAGGAACGTTGAGAAAAATAATGGGCAAGGTCTACAATAAGTTTTGCAACAAATGAAGAAACACTTTTCCTGATGCTATTTCCAACATATTGATCCTCAACTAAAGCAAAATATTAAGTCATATTATAGTAAATGTGCTTTCTTCAGGAAGCAAATGTATTTACTCAGTAATTGTTGAAATAGAAACCAAAGACTAGAAGAGCCATACTTCCCGGCTTGCTACAGCCAGTCTCAGTTTATAGCCCTTGTGACGGTACGATCACTAAGCCTCCACTCTGTTCCAAAGATTTCCTAGTTTTAACAATAAATCATATTGCCAACCTCCTAACACAGGAGTTTGTACACAAAAAAAGGCAGCATAGGTACACTTTCCTATAGGAGGGCAGAGTTGAGCAGCAGGGACAGTAACTGGTTGTTTTATTCAATGTGATGAGCTCTACAAAATCATACAAAGAAGAGAGTGAGCTTGCTGAAAACAACGGTAAAACCTTGGCAGAAGAGGTGATGTTTTCCCTGAGAAAAATCCCTTTCTAGTGGGAAAAGAGCTCTTATTAGTTCACTGGAACAATCCCCAAGAACCAGGCAAGGGGTATTAAAAAATGCCTGTCAAATGAATAAATGAATGAAAGACACTATTCTAAGCATTCAAATATAAGCATGTTTTAGAGTAGCCCCTTTTCAAGTGGCAATTGCCCTTTCTGGTAATTTTATGGGAATTAAGGAAAAATATCAAAGTTAAGATCCCTAGTGAGCATTAAATTGCAAATATTCAATGGAGCTGTGCTTGACTCTTATTCTCTACTGGAAACACCTCCTTTCCTTGGCTTCTGGGACCTCAAAGTCTTGGCTGTCCTCACTGTATGTTCCGGTTCATTTTGCTTAGCTGTTTTTCTCATCTTTCCAATCTCTAGCTGTTTGAGTGGTGACAAACAGGCAAAAAGCCTCTTCTTTCCTCTGTTCACATTCGCTTTGGTTGAATCCTCAACCAGGCTTATGGTTTTAAGCAAGGCTGTTTGGTAATAAGTCCAAATTGATATCTTCATGTCTCCAACCTGAATTGAACCCTCATATCCAGCAGCTACTCAGCATTCCACTTAGATATCTAATAAATTAACATAAATTCAACTTCAACCTATGTAGATTTATTCTCTTAAAAGTTATGCAAGTTTTAGGCCAAAATAAGCCTGACAGAGCCGAAAAGACTCCTTTCCTTTTCCCTTGACAGCTCACGGCGTTAACCCTCATTCTTCAGCTTATGTCTCCCACCACAATGCCTTCATTCTTCCATCTACTGTCTCCACATAACTTTCTTCTGTCTTTGGTTTTCTTGCTTCCCTTTTAAAGAACAGGGCAACTTAACAAACACAAGATATCCTTCTAGTCACTGTGTCTAAAAACATTGACAGTTATTCTTAACTCCAGTCTTGCTTTTATATCCCAAATACAATCTAGCAAATCTATCGGCTGTTTTCAAGAGATCTGCTCTCTAATAGCATCTCACCAGCTGCAGTTCTTATGCAGTATCACAATAAATGTGAATCACTTATAAAACCCTTGATTTTATATTGCATGTAAATTAATGAGGAAAAGTTTAGGGTATGTTTTAAACAAAGTGTTACTATATAATGTCAATAACTATAACTCTCATAGTTAATAGCTAAAATCTCTTCAAATGATCAAAGAAATATTTGCTCTGATGCAACTTTCAAAAACGTACTTTAGAAATAAACACATTCTTGTTTTATGTATAATTAAAATCAATGTTTTTTAGAAAAAAATAGCTTCCTAGCTGTCTCCCTGCTTCCACACTCGCCATCTTTCCACCTATTTTCTATATAATTATCTTATGAAAAAAATTTAGATCAGATGATCCTATCCCTTGCCCCAAACTTTCCACTTGCTTTCCATTTCACTTGGTACAAAGCACAGCCATTGTATAATGTATGACCCTCGCAGTGTGGCCTGGCCTCTCTGAATAATACACAGTCCCTGAAGAAAGGGACTTTTTTCTTGTGTCCATGCATTACGATACATTACTTAATGGCTAGAAATCGCTCCCTTTGTTTTGTATATTTGCCTTTTTGTAAGGTAACCTTTCTATTCCTTTTCACCAAGTGGTGTAATCTATTTCCCCACCTGAATCTGACTAGCACTTTGACTTTTTTTTTGACCAACAGACTTTGGTAGAAGTGACCACATGTGACAATATGATGTGGGCCACAAGAGGAATCACAGCCTCCACTTGCTCTTTTGCAACACTATGATTAGTTGCATAAGGAAGCTTCCTTTAGACGGAGCCCCAGTTGGGAAAGCAGGCTTGCTGACAGCTAGCTCCAGCTTCCACATGTGTTACTGAGGCTACCTTTGACCTCGGGGCCCAGCCAAGCTGCTTAGCGAGCAAGGCTGCCAATAAAGTTTAGGACACCCTGTTGAATCCAAGTTCAAGTTAAACAAGTTTTATACAGCTATGTCCTGGAAGCAAGTGTGGTCCCTAGTCACACAGGGGCCTGGGGTCTGGAACAACATCAAGAACCCAGAGCAGGTGCTCAGTGACTCTTTGGTGACTGAGTGAACATTTTAGATTATTGCTTCAAAGAAGATTCATGTGTTTATACTTGACTCGATTTCATGGGAAAGTCAAATATTAACTTTTTTTTAAATTGAAGAGTCATCTTTGTATCTGTGCCCATGCTGAGCTGGGTTCAGGAGCACACTTATGAGCAGAGCCGAAAATCATTCTCTGAATCTGCTGAGAAACAGAAGAAATGACCTTGGCCAGGAAGACTCTGGTGGAAACCTGGCTAGTTATTTGATTTTATGACTAAAGTAGCCTCAGTGTTCAATTGAATATTGTATAGAACCTTTAAAAAGACTGAATAAGCAACCCATTAACCCCAAACACTATCCCTGTCACACTGTTAAGGTTTAGATCTAAAGTGCCCCACAGATGTCTTCGCTATTTGGAAGATGACTGGGCTCTGTGGGTGTCAGAGATGGCTTGCTGTTAGGAGAAGGTACTGCTCCATCAGGAGTCGAAAGAAAACAGCACAGGACAGTAACTCCCAGCGAGGCTCAGGAGGATGGGATGGGGAGGCCCGTGAAAAAGCCTGGTTAGAAACCAAGGCATCTTCAAGGTGAAGGGACAGGGACTTTTAGGGCACTGTATTCCCTGAAGAACAAAATCAATAACCACAGCATAGAAGCTGACCTTCGACTGGCCAGGAGAAGGGGTGTGGAGAGGGCAAGTGTGATTATAGACTTATAATCTATAAGATTATTAAGAAGTAATCTTATTATTAAGATTATAGACTTAAAAGGAGTACACATGAGGACAAAAGTACACGTCCATGGCTAGCCACAATACACACCTCTTCCTGCATCCTAGTCAAGCTGCCCACTTGGCCTCTCTATGTCAGCGTCTGACATCTGTTATTTAAGATTTCCAAAGCTGAGCTCCTGGTCTCCACTTCACTTTCCTCTCCTTCTATTTCACTTGCTCAGATTCCAAACTATGGGTCACACTTGCTTCCACTCTTTCATAGTCCATAAATGAGGCACCATCACAGCTTGTGGAGCCTGACAGCATCTGCAGCCTGACACCTTGTTGCCCTCCACTGGCTCAGCCACAGCCACCGCCACCACCAACTCTCACCTGGGTTGCTGCCTTGGTTCAGTTCTAGCCTGCTCAAGTCCACTCTCCTCAGGAGCAGGATTCTCCTGCTGCAGTTGATGCTGATCAGGCCACTCCTGTGCTCAAGAGCCTCCAGCACCTCCAGGCTCACTCAGGAAGTGACCCAGATGGCCTGACTCGACCTGGGTTCCTTTCCATCAAGTGCCACACATGTCA
>PVIR01026660.1:11158-23805 GCA_004026965.1 Petromus typicus | reverse complement strand
CTGTTCTGCTCCTTTTGACTAGGAAGAATGAGCCAGCATGACTGCCACTACACGGACATCCTTTTCCTTTTATCAGCCAAATGAAAACGAACAGGCATTGCAGAAACCGTGGTGGCAAAATAGACACTGGTGGGAAATGAAAAATATCCTTTCTTAATAAGAGGGCAAACTGGGCCCATTTGCTTGTAGTCCCAGGACTTGGGTGACTGAGGCAGAAGGATCTCGATTCCAGAGGTTGGGGACTAGTCTGGGCAAAACAGAAAACTCATCTCAAAAGCTAAGTTTTTAAAAAGAGTGTTTTGTAAACTAGTCCTCAAGTGGGAGTGACCTGCCCACGTTTTCCCCAGAATTTAAGTGTCTACCAAGTATTTTGTCTGTCTCAACTGGGGTGGTAGGAAGGAGGTGCTGTCGGTTCCCAGAGGTGAGATAACTAATAAAGCACCATCCTGCCTGTAGTATCCATAGTTCCCAGGCTCAGTGGGCTCCCCTTTTTATCTCCAAGCAAGCAAATCTATTGCCATAGACCTATTCTGTATGGATGCAGTGGATGCTGCCTATTTAATAATCATGTTCCTATACTCTTCCCCTGAGCTTACACTGGTGACATTGGTGGTAGACTTAGGAAATCTTAAAGTATTTGTCACTCATTTACAATGCCTTGAGATATTCCGAGCTGAGAAAATAGTGAGCATAGGGTGACACTAATAGCTGCTCCACAATGAACTGTTAGCAAGATGTTTGCATGTCTACATGTGTATTACTAAGGGTAGCCGCACCCCAGGCTTCTCCACCACATCATTTGGTTGTCTGGTGCTGTAAATAAGAGACCAGGGATGAAATTCTGGTGCCACAACTTTACTCTGTGGTTTTAAGCAAGAGAGTTAACTCACTGGAGATGAGTTTGTTTCTTGTAACATAGAGTCAACAGCACCTGATGCATAGGGTTGGTGCAAAGACAGGAAGTGTGTTAATGCAGAACTGCTGTTCACATAACAGATGCTGGATTAATGTTAGTTCCCTTTCCCTGGCTCTGTGCCATACCCAAATGCCCATTGTGAACTTTGCTTCTCCTGTGCTTCAGCTTTTCTTTTTCTGAGTTGTTCTCGGTTCCGCAAACTCCAAGTTCCAATAAACTCTGTAGGATGAAAATGAAAGTTACTGGAGGGAGAGATGACATGGCATGGCATTGGTCAGCAGAAGAGTCCTATTGCCAAGTGGTGGAATCCCTTGCTGGTTTTTGTTTGTTTGTTTGTTTTTTGTTTTTTGTTTTTCCTGTGCTGAGTTTTTCTTCTAGATCTGTGAGGACAAGAGCTGTATCTTTTTGCCTCCAGCTAGAATCTAAGGTAGACATTAAATATTTTTAAAATGTAAAGCTCAGAGACCTATTTAGATTTGCTATTTGTACATTAGTGTACCACTTCTTTCTTTTTTTTTTAGACAGGGTCTCATTTTATGTTTCAAACTGGTCCTGAACTCAGCCTTGAATATGTGGTGCTGATCGCTGGTTGGGGTGAGTCACCACACCCGTCACTGTTGCATATGGTTACCAGGAATCAAACTGGGACCTTGCACTTGCAAGGCAGGCGCTAGAACCACTGAGCTAAATCCCCAGCTCCTTTTTCTTTCTTTCTTTATACTGGAGATAGAACTCAGGACCTTGTGAGACAGGCACCAGAACCACTGAGTTAAATCCCCAGCTCCTACCTATTGATTTCATATATGTTCAGCATTGAACCTAACAGTTTAACTTGATTTCATTCTCATCTAACTTAGTCCATGACCAGAATCATGGAAAGAGCTAAGCTCATGGACCGAAGTGCTGCTACATTTCTGTGTCACCCAAGCTGGTCATACTCTGCTATCTTTAACATAACCTGATTTTGTTTTATTCCCTCGTCCAGGCCATACATACCAAGTTATAATGATAGCATACCATGATTATTTTAATTTTATATTATATCAGAAGTATTTCTCGTGAGACAGTCATTCTATGATTTTACTAATGGCATGGTAATTAATCTAGCTGGTGCATTCTTATTTACCCAGTTAATATTGAGCATTTAGGCTGTCAACAGTCATACCAAAACTACTGCATATCAAACTATTGCCTTGCATACCAAAAATTATGGTAAGCATAGTTATTGACTAGAACTTGTTTCCTCTTTTCAGTTTTTTCCCTTGGATGGTATCTCTTCAAGTTCTTTAAAATATTGAGAGTATTAGCAAGCCAAATGAGATGGCCCACACTTGTAATCTGAGTTACTCAGTAGGCTGAGGCGAGGATGGCAAAGCAAGCTCAAGGCCAGCCTGAGCAACTAGTAAGACCCTGTCTCAAAACATAAAAAGCAGTATAGATCAGCAGTAGAGAATCTCTGTGTTTAACTCCAGTACTCCCCAAAAGAGTATTATCAAGAAGTTTCTTCTCTCATGTGAGTTTGAGAAAAGCAAGTGAGTCATCCATGTAGACCCTCGTAGAGCCTCTGGAGTGGGTAGGGTTTGATCCCCTGTACAGAGAGTTGAACTTCTCACTGGGGTATATCCCCCCTTTTTTCAATGCTGAGACAAGATCTCACTAAGTCACTTAAGTTGCCCAGGCAAGGCTTGAACTTGCCATTCCCCTGCTCAACCTCCAGAATAGCTGATGGTACAGGTGTGTGCCACTGTACAGGGCCAAGGACAAAGGTTCTTTTTTTTTTCTTTTCAATTTTAATCATATTTGCCTATCTCTTATATTTAATTTAATTTTTTAATCCATAATGATTACACTCATCATGGGGAGTTGGTACGTGTATATAATACGTCTTCATTCTTCTTCATTTCCCCTTCCCCTCCCCTCTCATTTCTCTCCCTCCTCCTCTTGGTCCCCTACCCATTTGTCAATCTATTCTGTTTCCTATTATCTCTTTTCTTTTGCTCGTTAAGTTATTTTACTTTGAGTTTCTCATATAAGCTTGTGTGTCTGATTTATTTCACTTAACATTACTGAAGGACTAGGATTCTTTTTTTTTAAATAAATTGGGTTTATTGGTATATTTTAGGAATACATTATGATTACATTCCTCATTGGCTATTTATGCCTGTACATAATACATCTTAATTCTTTTTTTTTTTTTTCTCACTGTCCTGCCTGAGGATTCTTAATAGGGAAAAATTATGCCTTTATTTTTTACCAACTTCTGATTAAAATTATCATTTCCTACAGTTATGAAAATCAGTAACAAATCACAGTAATTTTACTAGTGACTTTAACACCAAAAGAAATTGAGTTTTTTTCACATATAGCTATTATTCCAGATGCCTTAAGATATCGTTTATTAAACATGATTTGTTTAATTTGACACTATACTTATTAGACCCACCATTATATCTTGTTATTTAATGCATCTATAAATAACACATTGCTATATCGTAATTTTAAATTTTTAGTTTTTATAATTGCTTCCTTTGTAATCTTGTGTACTTAATTTCATATATTTAAAATGTATATTTTAAAAAAAGAACCCCCACCTCATCAGAAT
Organism: Petromus typicus; assembly: GCA_004026965.1. Lineage (NCBI taxonomy): Eukaryota > Metazoa > Chordata > Mammalia > Rodentia > Petromuridae > Petromus > Petromus typicus. The sequence goes on along the minus strand of PVIR01026660.1, from coordinate 20,287 downwards.
ACCAAAGAGATCCATCAAACCAAAAAGTGTCCAAACATTAGGTTTAGTGTGTTAAGATTTCAAGTTCTGTAAAACATTTGTCCAAACACTGCTTTAGAACAGATCCTAGGACTGAGACTAGTAACAGGAGTCAAAAGTTAAGCTCTGTTATAGTTCTTACCACTTATATCCAATCAATTTCCAAAAGTTAGACCAAATTTATGCTATCATGGGAGTATAGGGGTTTCAGGGTTTAGCCACATTGTAAATATCGCTGAGGCTGGATTATGGGTCACAAGAGTCCATGAAGTCACCTTTCTGCCTACTTCTATTGTCTGAGACTTCCATTCTGAAGAGTGCAAACTAACTGGAAGGCCACTGGGCTGAGTGGTTCTAGGACCCTGAATTCTTCTCTAGACACATTAAAACTGAACTCAGAGTGGACACAGCAAAAGCTCATCTGAAACTTTCAGCTAACCTCTGCTGGGGACTTAGCCAGTCAGAACTGCCAGCAAGCCCATAACTAGTGACTTTCCAATTAAATCAATCCGTATTTTGTCTTACTTCTGCAAACTCTATAAAAGTCTCACCTTGCTGTGTCCTAGTGCAGTTTTGCACTATCCAATTCATGAATTACTGTCCACTCAACTTAACTTTAAAATTAAAAAACCAAAGTATAGGGATATATTCATTATCTTTAATGGATATTTTATTAATACATTATTTGTGATTTCATTATGTTTCTCTGGCATATTAGAATTTTGGTGCCAAAAGGCGTTTCAGGTGTTTATATACCCAGCTCTTCCCATCTAAGGTTATATGAATGTTCTGTTTTGTCCCTCCCCCCTTTTTTTTGCCACATCCATAAAGAAGAAAATAATCATTGATCCAATTCTTCCCAAAAGCTACCACTTCCAAAGGTTCTTTCTTTACCTGGAGCAGAGGTCGCTCCTTGATGACGGCCAGGTGTCTGATGGAGTTGAAAATGAGACTGATCCTCTCCCAAGTCCATCTTGCTTCAGTACCTTCCTGGTATTTGGTCTGACTTCCACAAGCAGCCTAAAACCTTGTTAAAAAATATCAAGAACGAGTAACTCTTTAAAAACCCACACACATGTTCACTTGTCACTTGACTTCCCGCCTAAAAAGTTTTATCTGGGTGGGCCACGGCCACAGATGAATTCCTCTCTCTTTATCTCACTGCCCAGGTGTGAGCAGAGGGATGGCTGGCACCATGTCCTTGGGCACGTGTTGTTATTCATACAGGAATCCCTGTGGCAAGCCTGGCATACACAGCCTCCAGAACAGCAGTCATTTGGCTCTACCCACCAGGAAGTATCTGAACTCCTTTTAAAGACATACAATAACTGGACTGGAGGCTGTGCCACACCAGGCTGTGGCCACAAGGACTCCTTTTTACAATACAGAGCAGGCCTAGTACATGCAGAATTCTGAAATAGCTTCCAGCCAGTTTGGGAGCCCAACGCAAGTCACTTCCTTTTCCTGTGACTCTTTTCCTTATTTGCAAAATGAGCAAATAGTCCTTACCCATTTCATACTGTTCCTGCAAGTATACGTGTAAAATTAATCTTACTTTTTTCTGGCTTTGGCTTTTTTCACCTTAATATGTTGCAAAATAACACCATAAATGCATCTCAAAAGCATGTTGCAAACTAATGTGATGTCTCACTGTGTAAGCTTAGACTTGGGCAATAAATAAACATCAAAGCAAGTGTGTACCTTTTTTGCTCATCCTCATTCAGCAGTGATTCAGAATAACCAGTGAAACCACTGTTACTCATCCCAGGCAAAATCTAAAAGTGTTTCTTAATGAAAAGATCATCACATTATGTGGTGAATTAAGGAATTAAGCTGAAATCAAAGGAACTATCTGATCTGCTGTCTTGGAAGGCAGGCTGCACAGAGATCATGGCTTATCGGAAGGAATGCTGAGCAGCGTCTCCTGGACCAGGCAGCCACGGAGGAGTCATGGGTTAGCACTGTGTCCTGCTGTCAGATTGAAATCAAGAGAATTTGTGCTCCCGTGCCGATGTTCTGCACCTCCGCGAGTAGACAGTTAGATAGCCCTGGAGCTGGATTGTTTTTGTTTTGTTTTGGTTTTGGGTTTTTTTGTTTGTTTGTTTGTTTGTTTTGAGACAGTCTTGCTTTGTGGTTCAGGCTGGACTGAGCTCAGCCTCCAACTCACATCACAGCAATCCTCCTGCCTCTGCCTCTCGAGTGCTGGGATGACAGGCATGAGCCACCACACCTGGCACTGTGGTATGTGGTACTGGTTGCTGCTGGGCGTGAGTCTCCACATCCAGTATTGTATGTGGTTGCCAGGGATTGAACCCAGGTCCTTGTGCTTGCAAGACAGGCGCCGGAACCATTGAGCTAACTCCCCAGCCCTGGAGCTGGATTGTGTGTAACATGCTGACAATATTGGTATCTACTTCACAGATTTATCAGGATGGTTAAATCAGATAACCCCTAAAAGGCAGTTTATGCCTAGCATACTGAAGAAGGGCTACCTAACACACTGAACTTCTTAGACTATGTTAGCCACTTATATTAATAATAAAAACATAGTAACCAGATTTTGGTAAACCAAGTCATAGTTTAAATACATTGAAGAAACTCAGAAAATCTGAAGGATTTCACCTGTAATCCCAGCTCTCTGGGAGGCTGAGGTGGGAGGTTTGCAAGTTCAAGCCTGTCCTGGGTAATTTAGTGACTTAGCAAGACTCTGTCTCAAAATCTTAAAATGTTAAGGTTTGGGGGTATAGTTCAGTGAGAAGATCTTGAGTTCAGATCCCAGTACTAAGAAGGTATGGGGTGGGGGTGGCACAGACCATTATAAACCCAAAATCCCAGCACTGGGAGGCCTGTATAACTTAGACCTTGTCTTAAAAATAAATGATAAGAGGCCAAGGCAGGATTGCTGTGAGTTCAAGCCCAGCCTAGGCTACATAAGGCCAGCCTCAATTACACAACTGTAGTTAATTAATCTGCAGGTATAGTTTAGAGGTAGAGTGTCTAGGGGTCCAATCTCTTCCAAAACAAAATAGAAACAAAAAACTATTGTAATGTGAATAGGCCTTCCTTTACATCCATAGACACACCTTCTGTGAGTGTTCCTCTCTTGAGCTACGCCTTCAGCACTCACCGGCTTCATACATTAGAACTGGAAAGTGCAGAATCCTCTAGTCCTTCACATATATATTTTTGTTGGTTGGTTCAGACATTGTCTCACTACGTAGTTCAGGCTGGCCTTGAACTCACTGTTGTAGCCAGGCTGGCCTCAAATTCACAGCCATACTCCTGAGTGCTGGGATTATAGGCATTCCTCTTTCGTGTTTGGAGAAAATGAGAACCAAAGAGAGGAAAGATTCCCCTGTCCAGTATTTTCATTGCCAGTACCACCTCTTACGAATTCTGAGTTTAGGGTCATGTTTTTGTGCTTGATTCTGCCTGGGTATGAAAATTATGTGTAGTGAGAAGGTAAGAGAAAAACAAGTTCTCAAGCACAAAACTATTGAAAATGATCTAACACCCTAGTACCCATTACTATTCTGTTTGTAAATAACCAAATCCTAATACTTAGATTTGTTTCTGAGTTTCTCAGATTTTCACTTAAATAAATCTTTGTATCTAAAAATTCAGATGATTCAAGGAACTTCTACACAAAGGAATTCTGGGAATGGAAACCATCTTTGTGATTTATTGTTTGAAAATATTGGATTTTCAAATATAAGATTTAAAAAGCTCAAAGTAACTGTGAAAATTATTAAAATGCTAGACAATTTAACATAGCATTTAAAATATAATTCCTCTGGGAATGTTTCTTTGGTTTTGGGTATTTTTAGACAGGGTCTCACTATGTGGTTCAGGTTAGCCTGGACCTCAAACTTGCACTGAATCTCCTGCCTCAGCATCCCAAGTACTGGGATTACAGTTGTACTCCACTATGCTCACCTGTCTGTAGTACTTGGAATTGAACCTAGGACCTTCACACTGGGCTATATCTACAGCCTTTTTAAGTTTTTACTTTTGAAATAGGTCTTACTAAATTGTTAAAACTACACAGACTAGGCTTGAATTTGCTGTCTTCCCAATCCAACCTCCTGGAGTGAAGGATTACAAGCATGTACCACCAAGCCCAGATGGGATGTTTTAACTCTTGCTAGTTTCATTGTTTCTTACATTGTGAAAGTTCAATGAGGTAACTAGAGTTTCTCTAGGGTACCTTCTGAGGATACAGGGGTACTTAACTAAGATGATCCTTAGAGTTCACAGTATCCTATACAACAATTCAGCAAGCCTCACTGCACACAAACAAAGCTGTTGGGCTACACAAGTGGCTATAGGCTCGTGGAGGAGAAAGGAAATACATCTTTATTGTAAAGAGATCAAGTTTAGGTTCTTCAGGCCTGCAACAACTTCCTAAGTTGATTGTGTCCCTGCCCAGAGTTCTCTATATCAAGAAGCAAAGTGTGGAAAGACTAAAAGAGGTGGAGTTGATGCTAGTCAAGAGCCAATTGAGGGCAATACTGCGTTGAGGGGACCAACTGGGGGCACTTTGGAACAAGCAAGATTGGAAGTCAGGCAAGGTGTCGGGTGTGATAAGCAGACCAGGGCGGGAATTTGGGACAAATAGCCATACAGTCAATTCGTAAGCCATAATTTGTGGTCTTTTCTATCAGGAAAAAGTCTAGAGTTAATACCAGAATATGAGATATTCAACATTAAAGGTCAGATATTTTAAACAAATGCCATCTTGTTCTAGAATTTTGTGTTTGTGCACATAAAACTTCCCTCTTGGCTGCAAACCCCTGAGGGCATTCCCCTCTTGAGTCACCTCTTTGTCCACAGTGTGCCCCCATGGGTGGCATGGCCCTGTCATTCCCATTGTCAGGAACAATTTTATGTAATTTGGGGGGGAAATAATTTCATAATTAAAATTATGATTAGGCCTACTTTCCCCCTACAAGCTTGCCATAGCATATTGAGACATAATTCCTCTTTTGCCCCCAATCACAGCTAAGACCTCAATTACTCAATGATGCTGTGGTGCTGTAAAACAGGATGGCACCAACTGAAGACAACCTGGGGAATGGACAGATTACTAATCAACAGAAGTTCCTCATTGTCCAAGGGTGTACCAAACATGCTGCCCTCTGAGTGACCAGTTATATTCACTACTCCCAGTGTTCTGAATAAAGGGTGGCAAGTTCCAGGTCTTTCGTCTTTGCTGCCCAGAGCACCACTGATCTGATCCAAAACTCAGCTTCTTCTCTATGTCTCATTTTTCTACCTCGTCTATATAATTCATCAAGTCACCTTATGCTGCCATGACTCACAGAAGACTAGAACTTCTGGTTCTAGTAATGTCCCTTTCCCTGTTCCCTACCTCCGTACAGGCCCTCACTCCTAAACACAAGGCCAGCTTTGTGGAAAGCCAGCCTGGGGCAGCTATTTTTACAGTTCACAGGCTGGTATTGCTGCATTACCATCATCTAACCTGAAGGTCTTGCAGTCATTCATCCTATGTGCTAGAGATACAGCAGCAAGAAACAAATCCCCAGGCTGCAGCTGTCACTCAGAAACTCAGTAGTAGAGAGTGCTTGCCTTGGAGGTGCTAGGCTCTGGATTCTTATCCTTGCCACTACCACCACCACAAAAAAAATTTCTGCCTCTACAGAATGTAGATGTTAATGGAGAAGGTAAACAGTAAGCTAACAAAATCTAAATACATCCAATGGTGATAAAGACCTTGGAGAAAATTAGCCAGAAATGATAGAAAGCTACAGGGGAGGCTGATGGTAGCTGCTGCCCCACCCACCCACCTGGGACGGGATCTCATTACACTATCCAGGCTGACCTCAGGCTCCTGTGGTCTTAAGTGATCCTTCTCTTCAGACACCTGAGTAGATGGGACTAGAGGTGTTGTGCCTGTACCCGGGCTGCTCCTTCAACAGTGTATCTACTGTGGCTTGACTGTGACTTGAACAGAATGGAAGCATGAAAGAGACTAGCCCTGATATCTGGGAAGGCCTTCCTGGCAGAGGGCACCAGCAATGGCCTGAGGAGGAGAAGTCGCGAGGAGGAGGGATCAGAGAGCAGCCTTGGCCCCTGGTAGGGGTTTCTGCTCTCAGTGAGATAAATAGTTTTGGGATGGTTTTGAACAGTGGAGAGATAGGCTGACTCAAAAGTTTAAAGGATTATTCCAACTACCATGTAGGATAGGGAGGAGGTAGGAGCAGGGAGACTAAGCCATTGCAGTAATCCAGGTGGGAGACAATGATGGCTTGGACTGTGCTAGTAGTAGGTGAGGGGTGGTAAAGTTTTGGACTAATGCACATACTGAATCTGGGTTGGGGTTTGGTCTGAGCAACTTAAAGGATAGAGGAAGACTGGGAGGAGTAGCTTGAAGCTGATCAAGGGTTTACTTTGGATGTATGACAGATTAGGGAAAATACAACAAAGGAGCAGCCAGTGGGACAGAGGAAAATCACAAGTCTTGTGTGCTGGAAGCTAAACTGAAGAAATGTTTTAGGATAAGGGGTTGATCAAACTGTCTAAGTTTGCTAATAGGTGAAGTAAAGCAAGAACTGATTATCTTATCAATATATTCGTATAATCTAGTTCAGGTTGTGGCATGTAGAGAAGTTAAATGGAGTCTTAGCCAAAGACATGCAAGGTGGGCCAGCTACACAATTTGCTGGGGCCCAGCACAAAATGAAAATGCTAGACCTCTCCTTCAAAGTTTATTAAGAATTTCAAGGCCAAGAATTTAGCTCAGTGGTTCTGGTGTCTGCCTGGCAAGTGCAAGGTTCCAAGTTTGATCCCCAGTGCCACATAGCACAATGCCAGGAGTTGTGGCTCACGCCTGTAATCCCAGCATTCGGGAGGCAGAGGTGGAGGATTGCTGTGAGTTCAAGCCTGGGCTTCATAGTGAGTTCAGGACCAGCCTGAACTACAAAGTGAGATCCTATCACAAAGAACATAAAAAAAAAAAGCCCTACTTTTGCAGATGTTTCACTGGACCTTGACAGTAAACCTATAAAGTAGCTATTATACTCATTTCTCAGATCAAGAACCTGATGTTTAAGTAATATAACCAAAGTCACACAGTAAGATTGGTAGTTTGAGCTTGAAAGCTGAGCCTTTAGCCTCCAAACCTGGCCCTCCTCCTACTAGAGCAAACTAGGTATTGAGGAAGGAAGCTGCTTTCTAGTCTCCTGACCACTGGAACAAGAGAATACATTGCCAAGAACTCCTGCTTTGAGGTCTTCATGTTAGGGATAATAAGGAAGTATAAGAAAAACAGTTCGACCCACACAGTGCCCACAGTTTAGTGGCTAAGGCTCTAATAATAGAATTTTAAAGCCCCTAAACCAGAGACATGAGCACACTGCTACACTTTGACTTATCAAATCCCAGCTAGAGTTCCATACTGTGAAGAGTATGTGAGCGATTTGAAAGGATGTGAAAAAGAGCCAAGGTTGAGGGCTCTGCCATTTTCCAGCACGGTGATTTGGAGAATATCTATCTCCTCATTGTTTCTGATTCTGTTTCTTCCCTTGTAGAACAGAAAAGTAATACCTCACAGGGATTTTGTGAAGACTAAAGAGATCATAAGAGCTTTTTATGAAATGAAAAGCACTGTGCTGATGTAAGCACCAGGCAGTGTTAATGGCATTATTTGGAGTGTGATAACGATGCATCTAAACATTGTCCTAAAATGTATTTGGGTAGAAAAGTCAAGAAGAGAAGCCATCATGTACTTGTTTATCTTTGCATTCCTTCCTGGCTAAAATTTTCTCTCAAGGCTTCTCAATACTTCTCAAGGAATGGATGAAGCTTTGTTTTCCTAAGTAGGAAAGGAGAGTTGTTTCCCGCTCTCAGTCTGGGGTCGTGTGATAACTAAGCTCTGTCTCCGCAAACACAGATGCTACTCTACACATGCAGATAATGTGTTCTGTGACTTCAGAACGGCGGGAACCTGGCTTCCAGCTAATTTCCCGACAGCCCCTGCTCTGGCCTCCTCCAACTAATACTGCCTCTTGGGCACAACTTAATAGTCACTGGGACAGCGAGTTTATTTACATCCTGGCTACTCCTGGCCTCACAGGGGCAGGTGTCATTTCAGTCACTTGATTCTTCTTTGCACAAGATCCACTCATACATCTGTTTGTTTTATATTTACTGTTTTTTGCATATTTTTTATTTAGAACATTGTATCACCTTTGATGTTTATTTCTAGTAAAATCTAATAAGTTCTAGATGTTTTATTCTACTAATTCATGTTCATTTTGTGAAAAATAACTTGTAATTTTATGCTACAATCTATAAAAGTTCACATTGTAAGTATACTAGATATAATTTTTATACTTCTCGAGAACTCATTGACATTCTTTTACAATATAAAAAGGACATCTCTGGGACATTGAGACTGAATAGGAAGTGCCAAAAGGTCAGCAAAAGGAAAAGCTGAAAAAACCCCAAATATTAGCGTATCAGAGAGAGAAAGCTGTTATGAAACAGAAAGACAAACAAGAGGTCTCATTGCCAGCTGTTCATAATACAGAAACGATAGAATTTGAAAGGAGAAATGAAACAAAAAATTCCCATAGTGGTCAGTGATTATAATAATTCTACGAGTGGTGCTGACAGAGTTGACCAACATCTCACAAACTATCTTGTAATCAAAAACCGAGGAACAATATTATAAAATATTCATGCACCTTCTAGTTTAAACATTATGGAATTTGTTTTGTTATTTATACAAAACAAGGGGGCTCAAAAAGTCATTAACAATTTAAATCAGGTCTAATAGACCAAATGACTTAAAAATAGTGAGCTGCTATCACTGTTTAGGGAGTACACATTTTATTGAAATTATACTATTCACAGAAAAAAAGAAAAGGACACCATGACAGTAAGATGTGTTGCTCAAAAGAACATAATAATGCAAAAAGAATTCAGAAAGAGACTAGATACCACATTAGAGTGTATATTGAATGTTTTAAGATATATCATACACAGGAAAATTACTGGGTAAATTTGATAAAATTGTCATTTTATTATTTCCTGTTGGGCCGGGGATTTAGCTCAGTGGTTCCAGCGCCTGTCTTGCAAGAGCAAGGA
>PVIR01026660.1:0-11058 GCA_004026965.1 Petromus typicus | reverse complement strand
TGCTACCTTGAACACCATCCTATCTCTGTCCTTTTGACTGGGAACTTCTTGAGCTACAGTGTGTTTGCAGGGCCGTTTCCTACACCACTTCCTTCCTTGCCTCTACTCTAGATTTCCTTCCACATGTTACTCTCTCATAAATTGTCATCGATTTCCTAATGGCCAATCCCAGTCCTCCGTTAGTTCTTTCATCTGGAGCTGTCTGCAGCTCACAGCTCCTCCGACTACTGGAAGCTCACTCTGCTCTCAGTGTCTATGGAGCTGTGCTGTCCACCTGTCTCCTCCCTCCTCACTCGCCGGCTCACCTTTCACTCTCCTAACTATAAGAGGTGATTTCTAAAGAGAAGCTCCTTGTCCTCTGGATTCTCACCGTAAGATAGTCTACACAACTGCATGCTTTTAGATATTACAAAATGTGATTTTTAAAAAGTGGGGTACCTGGGGCTGGTGAGTTAGCTTAGCGGTTCCGGCCCCTGTCTTGCAAGCACAAGGACTCGGGTTCAATCCCCGGTAACCACATACAATACTGGGCGTGGAGACTCACCCCAGCCGCAACCAGTACCACATACCACAGTGCCGGGTGTGGTGGTTCATGCCTGTAATCCCAGCACTCAAGAGGCAGAGGCAGGAGGATTGCTGTGATGTGAGTCTGAGGCTGAGCTCAGGGCCAGCCTGAACCACAAAGTGAGACCCTGTCTCAAAAAACCTAAAAAAAAAAAAAAAAAAAGTGGGGTACCTGGGGACTAAGGGTGTAGCTCAGGGGCACAGTGCCTGCCTGATGAGCACAAGGCACTTAGTTTGATTCCCAGTACCAAAAATAAATTTTAAAATATTTAAAAATTTTAATATGTATTACAGTTAAAAGAACACATTGCTGTTAATCCTTTGAAAATATTTCCCCTCACTTCAAACACATATATCTCATTGTTCTTACCACTTTTTCCCCCCTAATACCAGGCATCAAACTCAAGACCTTGCACTTGCCAGGCAGACACAACATCACTGAGCTCCCCCGAGCCCTCTTCCCACTCTCTGAAACAGGTCTAGAAGTCCTCTTTGTATCTTTACAAGGCGTGATAAAAATATAATGAATGCAGCTGGTGAGTGCCATCCGATAGAAATGAAAAACACATTGCAGCGTGTCCTCATCACTTCATTTACAAGATCTGGCACCGTGCAACTTCTGGCTCCTCCCAACATCAGAATGACCAGGAAGGGGAAATGTTTTGAAATGATTCAGAACATCAGGGCAGTCACAGCAGTGCAGCTAAAGACACTAAATAGAACATTCAGAACTGCGTCAGAGAGCGGCAAGAACAGTGAGCTCAGTGTGTTCGAAATAAGGATTAATTCCAATACATCTTTTAAATTTTTAAAAAATGTAAATATTCATATTTTTAATCATACCTTATGCAGATATCTAGCTTGTGGGTGGGTTGAGACAGGGTCTTGAATATAGTTCAGGCTGGCCTCAAACTCAGGGTGATTCTCCTTCCTCTGCCTCCCCAGGGCTGGGTTTATAGTCATGTGCCACCATGCCCAGCTCTTATGCAGATATAAATAAATATCTAAAACTAAAATCACATTTTCAAGCATCTTCTGATTGCTGTTCATTACCTAGGGATCTCGGGGAACCTCACACTTAGCATAGCTAGAGCACCTTTACCTCTGCCCTGAAACTGGACCCCTCTGATTTGTTTCTGCAGGAAAAGAAGCGCAGTGCTCCTCATACCTCCACAGAAACCAAGAGCTGGCGAGTTTCCAGGAGGTTCTCAGTTCTCTCTCGGGTCTGCTGACGGATCTCTCAGGCCCACATGTCCTCTCCCTCTCTTCCTTCCCCTCGCCACCACCACAGGAGGGAACTTCAGCTTCTCAGTGGAAGCACCAGAAAAGTTTCTTAGGCGATGTATCTTCTTCCCTCTCCCCTCATGCTCCACGCCCTTTCTGTACAAACAGCCAGAACATTCACCTATAGCTGCCTCTGAGCCAGTCATTACTCTGTTTTTTAAATTCTAGAAAGTTTCAGTGTTATCTGCAGAATAAAGACCTAAAATAACCTGGTCTGAAGCAAGAGACCACTTCCCTATCTTTTCCCAACCACTCTCCTAAAACCACGTGGTGTCTCAATTAAATACCATTTGCCTTCCCTGCCTTGCACAAATCTCCCCAGCACCCACAGTACCTTCGTGCTTACCTTCTGGTTGTTGAGTGTTCTGCCCTGTGCCTGGCCATTCAGGCACTGAGTGCTTGCTTACGTCACAAAGCCTTTGATGATGGTGCTGATGATGAAGATGAGATGTTAACCACTCTACAGTGTCATAATGGATGCCCGACATTATCTATGCACTGTCTCATTTGTTTCTTCCAAACAACATTATCTCCATTTCACTGGTAAGGAAATTGCCATTATATCCCTAGCCAACCTAAATGCATATGGGGTAGAGTTGGGGCTCAAAACATGGCTGTCTGATTCTAAAGTTCCAGATGCAAGTTTTTGTTCTTTAGGTACCGGAGAGAAAACTCAGGGGCACACTATGCTAGATTACTTCCCCTGTGCCTTTTATTTTTTTAAAGATAAGGTCTTGCTATGTAGCCCAAGAGGCCTCAAACTTGCAACCCCTGACCTCCTACCTCAGCCTCCTGGCAGCTGGGATTACAAGATTAGCCACTTTTTACTACTGGTGTTTTCTACCTACAAATAATGTCTTTTCTGATCTGTAATCATACCTGCTTTAATTTCTTTTTTGGTAAATATTACAAAAAAATCCTTTTTTTCTTCGTGCACATACTTCTTTTCTACTGTATTCACTTATTTCTCTCTTTTTGTACTACATTCACTTAGCAAACATTTATTGAACACTTAGTTCTGACAACAACTTTGCTAAGACTTGCTAAGAAGAGAAATCAAACAAGAATCTTTTCCAACAAGGAAATCACTATTTAACTGAAGGTGACAGATAAGTACATTTTAATATAGATAAAATATACCCCAATAATTTTAATATCAATATTTTTAAGTATTCCAAGGATAAATATTGCTTAATGGTACTATGGGATTGGAATAATAAAGCCATTACTGATATATCCTATGACCTTTATTTATTTATTGTTTTATATTTCTAATTACCTTTGAATGACCTTGGTGTCAGTCAGTAAAATGACTTGGGGAAAATAAAGATTCTCTCTCTCTCTCTTTTTACACACACAAACACACATACATATATACATACACATATATAATAAGGTTAAATTTTTTCCACTTTTCTTTTATGGAACTAATAATAACCAATAATTATCATGCACTTGCTTACCATGTCCAGGTGCTATTTTAAGCAGTTTATATATAATAATTCATTTAGTCTTTACAACATCCTTTAAGACAGGCACATTTTTAGATGGGGGGGTCTCCTATGTTGCTCAGAATGTTTCAAGCTCTGAGCTCAAATGATCCTTTTGCCTCAGCCTCCAGAACAAGTGGATGCTGCCGCGCTGGGCTCAGTCACTCTGCTATCGAGAATCCTATTTTAAAGAGGAAGGCATTGAAGCGCAAGAATTAAACCCGTGTCCTAAGTGTGGGCATGCATGTGCATGCACATGTGCATGTGTGTGTGTGTGTGTTTGTGTGTGTGTGTGAGAGAGAGAGAGAGGGTCTCACTGGGCCACCAACCCGGCAGGCCTGGGCCCTAAGTAACAGCCCTCATAAGTGGTAAAGCTGGCAATTTTATTGGTAGATCATATACTCAACTACATTGCTATCCTGCCTCTCAGTTCTCCTTTAGTGTTCAATAAAATAAGGCTGTAATTTTTTGTTTTAGGGTTTTCTTTTTTTTAGACAGGGTTTCACTTTGTTCAGGATGGCCCGGAACTCATTTTGTAGCCCAAGCTAGCCTTGAATTCATGGCAATCCTCCTGCTTCTGCTTCGAGTGCTGGGATTCGTGAGTCACCACACCCAGCATTGTGGTATATGATTACCGGGGATCGAACTCAAGACCTTGCACTTGCTAGGCAGGAACCCCTGAGCTAAATCTCTGGCCTTGTTGTTTGGTTTTTTGAGAGGTCTTGCTATGTCGTTCAGGATGGCCTTAAATTCACTATGTAGTCTTGGTTGGTCTGGAACTCATGGTGACCTTTCTGCCTTAGCCTCCTGAGTGCTGGGATTATAGATACACCATCGCAATCAGAATGGCTCTGAAAACAGTTTCTTTTCCAGTTCCCTATCTCTCCTTTCTTTCCTTTCTCCCTCTATTTTACACTCATCTCTTTCTGCAATCATCTGTTGCCTACCTATTCTAAACCCAGAGCCATGTAGGGTGCTGGGGACACAAAAGCAAAATACTGGTTGTGGAGCCTCATGCCTATAACTTCAGTTACTCCTGCAGGTGCAAGTGGGTCAGGAAAATCTCAAGTTGGAGGCCAACTCAGGAGACTGAACAGAACTTGTCTAAAAAAAAAAAAAAAAAAAAAAAAAAAAACCCTGGTAGAGCACTTGCCTAATATACACAAGGTCGTGGGTTTCATCCATCTCTAGTACCACACACACCAAAAAAGCAAATACTAAAAAAAAAAAAAGATACACATAGCACTAAAGGGAACACAGAGGTATGCTCTCTCCACAAGATAGGTCAAGACAGAGGAATACAGCCAAAGAAGCTTTCCTAGAAGAGATGATCTTGACCTTAGTTTTCAGCCATGCTTAGGGGCTGATGCCTAGGACACAGCACACAGGGTCTGGCGTTGGATCTCAGTGCACGCAGATCAGGGCCTCTTGTCTTGGACAGGTACCTTAAAATCTCCCAGTCCCCGCTCCTTCACGTCAGAACAGGCACTGTGCCCCTGCCTCTGAGCTCTCCTGAGATTTAAGATGGTGACTTAGGGGAGGGACCTGGCACAAAGCAGACCTGAACGTGAGAGCCACTCTGATTGTTCATGATCTCAGGAGTGGCAAGTGCCCTAGATCTGCTAAATGACAAAGCAGGGGCCTGAGGCTGTTTGACACATAAAGAATGGGGATCAAGAGAGAAACCAAGTCACCTAGACTTAGTGGTGACAGCTCTCCTGTGTCCCTTTGCCTATCTGAGCACCAACCTCTCTTATTCCCTGTCTTGGAGAAGCAGTTTCTAAACTTTCCAGTCATTAGCACTCCACTGTCCTAAGCTTTCCATATTCTTAAAGTAACATTTCTTGTTATTAAACACTTAATATTTTAAATAAACTCCTGATTACTATAAGTATTTAAATAAAGTTTTTATAACATTGCTACAAGGAGAAAGCCAGTAATATCACCTATGACATCGCAGGCTTTGATATAACAAACTAAATTTATTCTGAAACACATTAAAACACCAAACTCTTAGAATAAAAACAAAGTTATGTGCACTACTGCCAGTGGGACATGTATGTACCACAGCTTGGGAAACACTGGTCTATGTAATTAACACTGGCCTAGTGAATTCTTTCATTTTAAGAGTTCTTTTCTTATCATGTCCAAATCTGCCCTAAAACCTAACCATCCTACCGTGGGTAGTTTATTCTTTTCTTGTTTTGATTTTGGTACTGGAAATTCAACTCATAGTTTTCACGCTGAGCTACCTCCCAATCTCTTTTCTTATTTTGGGGTGTGTGTGTGTGTGTGTGTGTGTGTGTGTGTGTGGTTCAGGCTGGCTTTGAACTCACTATGTTGCTTAGGCTGGCCTGGAACTCAAAACAATCCTCTTCCCTCAGCCTCCCTCGTGCTGGGGTCACAGGCATATACCACCACATCTGGCTCCTTTTTAAAAAATTAATTTTATTGTACATTTTAGATATAAATAATGATAACACTCATCATATGGAATTTGTACCTATACATGATATCCCTTGATTCTTCTTTTTTCCCTTTCTCTCCTCCCTCTCCCCGTCTTCAGCCCTTTTCCCCCTCCTTACTTACAAAAGCTTTGTTTTTATTTTTCCTTCTATTCCTTTTTTCCTTCTTTCTCCTTCCTCCCTTTTTATTTTCTTGAGACAGCATCTTGCTAGGTTGACTAGAATGGTCTGGAATTTGTGGGCTTCCTTCCTCAGCCTCCTGTGTATTTTATTACTGGTGTGCATCGCCACACCTGGATGCAGGGGTTGGTCTACCCTCCGAAGGGACAGCACAAAGGACAGAGCTCACCATATGGCCTGTCAGTGGTCAGCCTGGTGTCATTTATATTAGTTACTGTCCTTGAGTTCTCTAGTTGGATATCTGCTTGTGATAGTTTAACTAATTTCTTCACTCCTTAGAGTTTTAACTGCACAAAATATATACTAGAACCTCACATGAGAGATAGGCCCACTTGTCTGAAATCTCAACATCCTGCTTCCAGCATTCTGTCCACTGACTTGGGCTTCAGAGTTGGAAAAACCTAGACGAGGCCCTGCCTGAAAGGGACCACTGCTGCCAGATATCATCCTTTCCAACAGTTCAGCCTCCAGTATCTGCAGAATCTGTTAAGTGACTGCATATTCAGCAGATAGTTGGCACCTGAGCCAGAGGTGCAGTGTCCCTGGCTTGCACTGCCGCCCCTCAGTGGACATGAACGGCAACTGCATCATCCTGGTCCCAACCAATCCGTGAGCTCCTGAGCTCAGGCTCGCTTCCCTTGGGGGCAACCCCCCCTGCTCTCCAGTTGTCTTGCCTCTGTTTCCCTCTCTACAAGTCCTTCTCTGGATGTTTGCATACCAACACTTGGCTAACTGCTATTCTATCACAATCTGCTCAACACACATTGGGGTCTTTTGTTCTTGTTATTTAGTGACACTTTGGTTGTATTTTTAGTCAGGTAGGAGAAGGAAGAGACGGAATGACTTTAGCAGGCAGAAAATATATTTCCAACTCTTTCTTGCTTGTCAGAGTATTTGTAATGCTTTTAGGGGAGCTGAGGATCTGACCTGATCTGGTTTTATCGGCATATCTTGTGGGAAAATTCAACATGAGGATAAAGAACCCCTTATGTCTCTCTCCTTTCTTTATTGGTCACTCCTCATGCTGAGGAGGCTGGCCTTCCCCAGCCAGGGGAGACACCGTGTGAGAGTCACAAAGCAAGGTCAGTGGAAGTGAGAGAGGAGTAGGCCTTCCCAGATATCAGAATGAAGCTGCTCCATCATTCAGGAGCTCATTTTACTCTTGGGTTTAAATGACACAATATTCTTAGTAATCAGAGAGCAAATAGCCACCTCAAAGACTGCTAGGAAAGCCCAGTATTACTTATAACCCTTCTGCCTAAGAAGCCATAGACTTCCTGCTGAAACAAATATAAGGTGTTAGCTGGGGATATGGGGTACCACTCCTGCCTGGCAAGCACAAGGTCCTAGGTTCAGTTTCCAGTACAAAAAAGTAAAAAGAGGATGTTATACATTATAACTGATACAACTTTCATCATTAAAGTTGGAGACAGGATTTCACTTCTCAGGGAACGCTATCTAACAGGAACAAGTACCAACTGCAGAGTATATGGTGCAATGGATAGAGTATGGACTCTTGAATTAGAAGATAGATAGCATATCTATTTCTACCCAGTTGCTACTAGTTTTGCCCAGAAGGGACAGATGTAACACTTTGTTCTTATACAGGGTTACTGGGAAGAATCTTTGCAGGCAGATCCTAAATAACTTTGTCCATCTACCCAAAACAGATGTTCCTTCTAGAAAACTGTGTACCTATATTGACTTGTCAAAATTCCCTTCTCATATCCACTACCCTAATGGACCTAATCATCTCTCTGTGGAGGAATATATGGAGTGCACCTTCACTGGTCCATTTGGTTTAGTTCCCCTTTAATGGAACTCAATTAAGATCTCCATAATGCATGCTGACAGTTCAGCTCTCTTGTCTGGTATTGTCTTGTCTTGACCTCTCCCATGATAAATCCTGGTTACAGCTGATAGAGGACGTGAACAACTGATCAATAGAGTTGTCATGCTGTAGTGAGCAGAAGAGATTGTCAAGTGTGCAATAGAATAAAAATAATAATAATGGGCTGGGGACTCTGCTAAGCCAGCAAGAGATGTAGGTCTGGATGGAGAGCTCTTTGCTTTGGATATTACTTATAAGTTAATCATTTATTGAGTTACATGAAGTTCAGATGCAGTAAATTCAAACCCCATAGATTTTGAGAAATCTTTAATGTCACTAGTCAAATTTCCCAAGTGTTGACTGAACTTCTTTTACAGATTTGATTAGAAAAGGTCTCTGGTTTTAAGCATGTGTTAGTAAGAAAATCCAGCAGAAATTTGTTTACATAATCTCTATATATTCTAATTCTTATTATTACTTCATGCACCTGGGAAAATGACTTCACTTTTATGAACCTTTGCTCACAGTATATGACACCAGGCCATACCTTTACCTTTCTGATTATTAATGTCTTCGTGTATAAATAATAACCCTAGCTGTGCTTCTTCTGTCCCTCAAGGTAAATAATGGGCTAAAGAAGATGATGTTGGTGGAAGTGTTTTGAAAACCATTAAAATATGAGTTGCATTTAAACAGGAAATTGCTGTTATTGGTGGGTATGCTGATACATGTCATCGCAGCATTTGAGGAAACCAAGGCAGGAAGACTGAGAGTTCAAGACCATCCTGGGCAATACAGCAAGACCTTATGTCAAAGAGAGAGATCGAGACAGAGGGAAACAGAAAGAGGCCAGCTCCGTTAGCCAGGATACCCCCTTGCCATACAAGAGCAATGCTTGCTTCACTCCTCTGCGTCCTATGAGGAGGCTTCTGCCCCTTCTCCCCTGCCGAGTTAGCACAAATGGCCCCTACGAAAACACTCTTCAAGGGACCCAGTGTTGTTTCGCAAAGACAAGGAAAGGGCCTGTGCCTGCCGCACTGTCTGCCAGGTCCCAGCCAGCAGACAGAGAGGCTTTCAGGAGGAACAGCTGCAGGCCTCACTTCCACCCACACCCACAACCGGCAGGGCCACCGGTCCAGAAGCCGTGGGAGGACCCCAAGGAGCACGAGAGCAGCGAGCCACACACACCACGTCCCTTGTCTTCCAGTCAGTCCCAGTGGAAGCTCAGAATGACGCAGATTGTTCATTCTGCTGGGCACCTAGTAGGAAGTTCTGGTTATAAGTAAGGTTCTGTGCTGGTCACTGGGGGTGAGCGATGAGTCAGACATGCCATCTGCCCTCGAGACTTGACAGTTTCCAGGGAGAGACAGGCCCATGAGGGTCATCACATATCCTGTGCGATCCTGTGGGCATAGCAAATGGATCACTGGAACCTCTGAGGGCTCAGGAAGGCTTCTCAGAGAATGAGCCATAAGGAGGACATTAACTGGACTGTAGAAATTCACGAGGGAATAAAGGAGAAGGGGCATTTCAGACTTAGGACACTATCTGTCTAAAGACATGGGCATGCAGTTGGGCCTCTTGGTTCTGCATGTATAACTAGCTAGGCTGGAGTGTCCACTATGCAGTAGAGCGTGGAAAGGTCTGGAACAGGAGAAGTGGCTGGGAACCCAAGAAGCCTGGTCTTTATGATGTCATGGGGAGCCACTGAAGGGTTTGGGGAGCATAATGTCATGGCAGGCTCTTTCTTACTGCCTTGATTGGCAGTATGGAGGCCGGGTGGGAAAGGAGAAATGAGAAATGAACTGAGGGTATTGAAGGAAGTGACAGATTCTAGAGAGATTTAGAAGGTAAAACTGATATATCTTATTAGAAATTCTAAGAACTTCTGGGACAGGAAATTAAAAGAGAAAGAAAACGGACTGAAATTTAGTGAAAGCCCACAGATAAGATGACATGATATCTTGGAGAAAACAAATGCAATCTTAATTTCAGTTTCTCGATTACCTGGCCAAGATGGCCATATATAACAGTTCGTGAACAGCAGGTCAAAAGCTTTCATTACTAACTCTTCTTTGCAACTCTGGAAAAAGAATGGATTCAGCAAATCTGGATGACTAGACCAGGGTTCCCTTCTCCTTCATCTCCTGCCTCCTCGTGTCTTAGCTCCAGATTAATTACTTTGTCAAGGAGGATGCCTTCCCCAGACATAAGAAGGCTGAGAATTGACAAATAGCTGTTCTAGAACACCACATTAAGTCCCAGATAGGTTCTGATAGTATCATGAGGATCTTCATAACTCAGAACTCTCTTATGCATACAAATACACACTTCCCCTACCAAAAAAAAAAAAAATCCTCAAGGAATTGATGGGCTGAGTGTTGAAGGAAAGCTGAAGAAAAATAAGCACCCAAAAATGATATTCTACCTGACTTAGCCTTTTTCTAGTATATTGTAGAACCGTCCTGTCAGCAAAATTCTCTCCAGTAATAGAACAGTGATGGACACTAGTCACACATGAGCACATATTGGGCACTTAAGTAACCACTGTGGATAGTGAACGCCATGTTGGGCTGGAAAGCTCAGGGGTCCACCTCATGTCCCAGCTTCTCTCCCACAGGCTTATTCTCAGCTCTGTTCTCCAAGTGACCCTTGTCTGTCACTGTTCTCCTCTGCCTCTTTCCACCAGTCTGACACACTAACTGGCCACCTTCCAGTTTCCAACACTGGCTGTATTTCCTGGTTATTGATTTTCTCTCAGAATCCCAGACCGTCTTTCATTTGACTCAGCCTTGCTGCCTCCCAACCTGGGTGGAGATGTGTGCCATGATAAAATACCTTCACAGTCCTCTGTCCTTCCCTTACTACCACTTTAGGACATTTTATTCCCTGCCTCCTCTCTCTTTCCTGGCTACTTTGGCCAGCCATTAGTAACCCGGAATATCTTTGATGTTTCCCCCCTTGACAGCCTGAGTTAGAGCATGGAACATTCAGGATGGAGGTGTCTGTGTCTGTATGTGCACGCATGCACCCACTTGCACACACATTTTTTTCCCTTTTTTTGTGTGTATGTGTCAAACCCAGGACCTCATACACACAAGGCAAATACTTTGCCACGAACTACATCCAAAACTCTGCATGAATATTTTGATTCAACATTCCTGGTAGTAGGTGAAGGGCTCCATCCTCTGAAATATTTCCTATGAAGAATTTTTTTGTTTTGTTTTGTTTTGAGACAGGGTCT
>PVIR01026659.1:0-23688 GCA_004026965.1 Petromus typicus | reverse complement strand
AAAACAAGAGGCCTGGACTCAGTGGCACACAACTAGCCCTGGCCACCAACTGAGGGAGGGGGAGGCAAGTGGGCCCCTCCTCCACCAGGGAGCAAGTCCCAGGCAGCAGGTGACATCACACCTGCAGGCACAGTCGAAGTGGCCAGGGCATGTCACTCATGCCAGCTGCCACCCTGCCACTCACCCTAGTCCTTGCCTGCTGCCCATCCTTCTGTGCTTCCTCCTTGGACTCAGAGTTGTGCCCTATGGACTCAGGCTGCTGAGCGACATCCGCAACCACACGGTGGTGTCCACAGGCAGAGACAGTTGGGCTGGGCTGCTCCCCAGAGGGACCTCGGTCTCCAGAGGGCATGGAGGCGCTGGCGTCCTGCCCTCTCCAGGGCTCCTGGGGCATGCCTCCCACAGATACACCGGGGTCTCCAGCAGTCTGATCCTGCACAGCGCTGCTGCCACCCTCAGCACACGCAGCACAGTCAAGGGGGCCACCTCTCTCCAGTGGCGGCGTCCCCAAGTCCAGGGCCTGGCTAGGCCAGATGGCCCAGTTGCCCCACGGGGGTTGGTTGTGGGGCACGGCTGTGTCCAGGGAGCCAGCACTTGAAAGCAAACTTGGACTTGAGCCACAGAGAGATAAAGACAAGGAACTCGGCTCCGAGGAATTCTTCTTCTTTCTCTTCCGTTTACTCTAAATATATATTAAAAAAAAAAAGACACTGATTTTATTCCTTAGATTCATCATATACTACCCAATGTTTCCTTTCAATTTCTTGAATGCCTTAAGGTTAGCTTGGCCTGAACTTACTTACAGACTCTGTTATATGTTATGTCAACAATTTCTTTGTGATAATGGGGATCTAATTCAGGGCCTTTATATTGAGCTAGATCTCCAGCCCTTTTTATTTTTCCCTTTAAGAAAAGATCTTGCCAAGTAGTTGAATTTCCCAGTCAAGGCTGGCGCCCACCGTCCTTTTGGCTCTGTCTCCCAGGAACACAGGGGTTCAGCAAACACCCAGGTAATTTTCTTTATCTTGGACATAATGGAACAAGGAAACAGACAGGGCGATGGCAGAGCTGAGGCCCAAGCAGTATGGGCCACAACCTTTGCTCCACCGTGTCCACACTGCTCCCTACACGTTATGAACCACGTGGAGTGAAGAGATGGGGACGGGAATGTGTATGCATTGAGGGCTCCTTGCTGGACCCAGGAGGTACCCAGCATGAGCATCCTTCCAGCCTCAGGAGCCAGGAACGGAGCCTGAGAAGCAGGTATGTGGGGCCCTGGGAATGCTGATCGGGTGATCAAGTCACTCCTACACCTGCTGAGGCTTGTCATGCAGACAGGCAGTGGCAGCTTCACCTGTGTCTCCCCAGAGTCCCTCCCACTCCACACCCACATACTGTGATTCCTAATGCATGTAGGGTGCCAGCTCCATCAGCTTCCTGAGGCTGCCAAGTCCCACTGAGTCCAAAGAGCCTTGGGCTACGTCAAGGCTCTTTGACGTAGTTGGCTCCGCTGGTCTTTGCTCCACAGCATGTCCCAAGGCTTTGCCCGACCATCCCGCTGCAGGGCTGGCCTTCCCTTGGGGCGCCACTAGATCTGCCCAGGGACCCCTCCCTTCCGGTGCTTCAGAGCCAGGCCTGAGCAACAGGGGCTGCTGGAGGTGCAGGGACATCGGGGCTCATAGGGCCCCCATCCTGTGCAGCTGACGGTACAGGGAGATAGTGTGACACAGGTTCACACGGGAAGGCCCGGGACAATATGGCAAGGATGGAACCAGGGAGCCAGGCCGGGGAGATGCTGACCCAGAAGGCTCCCTGGAGGACAGATCATGGCGATCATGGAGCTAAGCCTATGCTGGAGCCCAAAATAAGGCTTCATGTCTTTCACAGTTTCTTGGGGGGTTTTGATTCTTGGGTTTGTTAACTGAAGAGAAGCCTTGTCTCTCATGACTTCTTGCTCAATCAGAATCAAAACCGAGGGCCAACCAGGCTTGGTGAGGCACACCTATAACCCCAGCGCTGTGGGAGGCTGAGGCAGGAGGGAGGCCATGTGCTGGCCAAATCCTCACACAGGTGACTGACACAGAAGGGTGGGCTGTAAAGCAGCAGGGGCCGCCATGGGGAGGCTGATGTCACAGTTCAGAACTCAAATGTCCCCCCAGTATCACGTGTTTGGGAGATGATAGGTCACGGGGTATTGCACTGTGGGTGGGTCCAAACAGTCCGACCATTTGTCCTTCCTGGGCAGGGTTAGGGACAGTTTCTAGCTGCCTCCCCAGGGAAGGTAAATCAGAAGGAGGGGGAATGGGCCAGGAAGGACCAGAAATGCCTGGCACTTGGAGGGCACGCAGCTCTGCTGGGCCCCTGGGGGAGAGGAAAGAGGGGCTGGGAGCAGAGACTGGCTGTTCGCTCACCATCACACAGGGGTTGAGGGCCCAAGGAGGCCCTCTCTGGAACCACAGCCCAGCTCCAGGGCATGTGAGGAGGCAGCCAGGCAACGGCCCAGCCTGTGTAGCCCAGCCACACTCAGCACACTCGCCACACCTGGCCAGCAGCTGCCGCCCACACACCACTATTGTTCCCCAGTGCTGGGGTCAGATCCAGAACACACGAATGCCAGGCAAGCGCTGAGCCACCCAGCTCATCCACAGTGACTTTAATAAAACTCAGAGGTCAAATGGTACAATTCAGGGCAGCCACACACTCACCCTCCTGCTGATGCTCCCGGCCACCACCCCTTCCTCTGCACACTGCCTTCCGCATCTGACCCACCACTCTGGAAATCTGCGGCCTGACCCAGTCCTTCACGGGGAAGGAATGCAAACATCCCTTTTCAAACTGTGTGAACACCTCCTGCCACGGCCTTCCCAGGCAAGGTCATCCACTCTGACCCAGACTCTCTGACATTCGTAGTCACAACAGATTCACAAATTTTAGATGAAACTTAAGAACATTTGCATAACTTTGTACATTACATACAGCATTCACCTACATTTTCTAGAACTTTAAAGAACTCACCTTGTATTAAAATTGGTAAATGAGCTAAGACATATTTTCATGTTAGTTAAGAGTTGGGACCTTGGTTTTTCCCAAATGGGGAGCCTGGGGTTCAGACAGCAGCTGCCCAAGATGCCAACTGTCATGGTCTGCCGGGGGCGCACCTGTCCCAGCTGTGCTCCCACAGGGACACTGCCATCACTGGGCTGAAAGCTGTACCATCAGTCTCCGTTCCTCTGCCTTCTTCTTCATGTGCTTTATAGGTATTCTAACCAACTTACAATTCAGGTGGATTTTAGAACGCTTGGTCAACTTCCAAAGAAAGCAAATCCTTCTCGGAGCTGAATTATTTTCCTCTATTAATCATTTGGTTGAAGGTACATGTCTGGAGTGAGGACAGACAGTTCCTCCTTGGGCATCCGATTCCCATGAGTCCGGGCCCTTCTCCTCACATACTAGTCCTCTCCTGTACCAGTTTTGCATGTTTGGGGGTGCTGGGGATGGCACCCAGAACTTCACACTATGAGTGCTCTGTCCTGAGCCGGGCCCGCCCCTGTGCCATGGGAAGAGGGTGCCACTCAGTGCTGTGTGGCTGCAGCTGTATCGGCAAGAACCACACAGGGAGCTCACTGCCAAGGTCAAGCCTCTGAGGAAGGACATGCGGGCTCCTAGCCGTCCCCTGACCTGCGCAGGTCTAGGGCAGGGGCTGTTCTGGCGCTGGCCCTCGAGAAAGGAATGGGTGCCTTACTCAGAGAACGGCAGTGCCTCCCACAGGAAGGCTGGAGTCCAGCCTCCCAGCATCACGCCGCTTCTCTAGGCTCCGCTGTTTCTCTTCAGTGCTTTCAGTGGCAAAAGCATTTCTTTTTTTTTTTAGGTTTTTGGAGACAGGGTCTCGCTTTGTGGTTCAGGCTGGCCCTGAGCTCAGCCTCCAACTCACATCACAATCCTCCTGCCTCTGCCTCCCGAGTGCTGGGATGACAGGCGTGAGCCACCACGCCCGGCACTGTGGTATGTGGTACTGGTTGCTGCTGGGTGTGAGTCTCCACACCCAGTACTGTTATGTGGTTACCGGGGAATCAAACCCGGGTCCTTGCGCTTGCAAGACAGGCACCGGAACCATTGAGCTAACTCCCCGGCCCGGCAAAAGCATTTCTACTGTACCCCGTTTTGTGGTTGTGAGACAGTCTTGCACCATACTGGCCTAGGACTTGAAATCCCCTTGCCTCTGATGGGATTACAGGCATGCACCACCACACGCAGCAAGTTTCATTTCTTACACTGTGAAGGAACCCTGTAATACACCCATACACTGCAGAGAATGACAGAGCCCAGGTCTGACCCTCCAGAGACAAGACACTGAATTCAGCCAGGGAGGCGTGAGCACAGCTGAAACCTTCTGACAGTATCGGTGCAGCCGTGATACTCCTTGCTGGTCGCGGTCCCTCAGCTCCATGAGCTTCATGAGCTTCTTGCTCTTCTCTGGGAGAAGGACCCTGTGTTGTGGCAGAGCTTCCACCAGGGGAAATTTCTCCAGGTGTCAATAAGAAAGTTTCATAAGAAATAAAAGCTGGTGACAGGATGGGAGGACACACAGTGCTCACAAAACCTCCTCCACCAAAAGAGCCAAGACCATCACTTTGAAGGCAGGCCTGAGTGTGACACCAGCCTTCCTCCCTGACAACAGGAGGTGAGGACTAGGGCATGAGTGCGGCCTGTGGCATGAGTGTGGCCTGTGGTATGCTCGGCTGGACACGGTGCACTGGCGCAACTGTGTGTTTCCTTGTCAGACACCAGATTTGCAAATGCTCATCTTTTGAAGATTTCAAGTTTCTGGGGGGCGGGGGCGGGGGGGGAGAGACCTCGCCCTGTAGCTCAGACAGGACTCACATTCACTATGCAGCTCAGGGTGGCCTCAAATACAAGTCATACGCACATATACACCCTACGCTTGTGCACACACATCACACATACTACCACCAATACACACTGCTCCCGTGCAAACACTGACAACAGTTAGGACGCAGTCAGCTGTGGCCCTCCCACTCCCACCACCCCAGAGCACCAGCTGCCAGGAGTGATACAGAAAATCAGCCCCTCCCAGTCACAGAAAGAAACTTCACAGTGGGACGTGGTGGGGTAACTCCCATGGGAAGCATCCCCAGGGCTCTGACTGGGCCCTTTAATGAAGAAATGCGGACTCGTGTCTAGCATACCACAGGTCCTGCTGGAGTCACAGGGGACAGAGACAGACTGAGCCTTGTGCTTGGAGGAAGGGCACCCGGCTACCAGAGCATGCTTGGTACCAACCCTGCGCAAAACCAGCAAACCCCCCACCCCTACCCCACACAGAGAGGCAGGGGAAGGCAGGACCCACAGACAGTAGGCCATATGCACACGTGTCAGGTCTGGAGGTGGACAGGAGACCGCAGGGGCCTGGAGGTCATGGCTCCTGAGACAGAGGAGCAGATATGGGACAGCTGTCACGGTCTGGGAGCCCAGGAGCTGGGCTCTGCAGGATGGCAGCGCACCACTTTGGGGGCCAGCTGGGCAGCTTTCGGCAACACAGTTCCAGAGAAAACACCACGGGGACAGCAGAGGTCTCTCAAAGTGGACCTAGCTCGGCCAGAAGCCAAATCACCTTGGGAAACAGATTCCAGGAACAGCGGAGGGGACAGACAGGGACAAGCAGAGGCAGGAGCAGCTCCCTCACCTTTTGGACGAGGGTCCAGGAGGCGTCAGAATCAGGGTCCTCTAAGGCTTTGGGTTCGTCAGCAGAGCCTGGGATGGAAGGCAGGTCCCCATCTTCCTTCAGCGCTTCCTCGAGCGCCTTACAGACTCCTTCAGGGGCTGAGCTCACCAAGGAATTGTTCTCGGCTTCTGCAAGCGGAGGAAGGAAGATCAGGGAAGAGTGAAGGGCCCAGAAAGGGGACCCTGGCCCAGCCCTTGCACACAGGTGGCAGTGGCACAGCCCTGACCATCTCTGGGGCCAGGATCCCAACCCCAGCTGCAACAAGGGCAGCAGAGAGGAGGGGGCCGCGCTGACTGAACATCCCCTGACCAATGCCGCAATTCCGCACCTCTAGAGCACAGCGCCTACTCCTCTCCTTCAAAAGACTCCTCCCTGTGGTGGCCCAACGGCCACTGCAAGCTCCCAACTCTGGCTCTGACCCACCTGTCCACCTGCTTGCTCATGACCGCCCACCTGAGCCCAAAGGCCCCCTTCGAGGGGCGTCCACGTTCACGCCAGACTCCCTGAAACCTTAGTCCTCTCTCACAGTTCTATCTTCTAGAACTTCTCTCATCCTGATTAAGAGCCAGTTCCAAGGCCCCAAGTGCTGCTCTGCCCACTTCCCCCTCAGCGTCCTCCCTGTGTCTTCCATAGCACTCTGCTAAGGCGACGGACGAGCGCAGAGCGACGGGTGGCCTTTTCCGCTAGTTCTGGAAGGTAGGACTCTGATTCCCGCATGCGCCCTGCCTGGAGCTTCAATGCAAGAAGTTCACTAAGGGAACTCAGAATCGATTACAAGGCCTCCAAAGGTCTGCGCAAGTGTTTGCGTGCACACACCTTTCTAGCCAAAAAAAGAACCTGGAAAAAAGATCCTCAATAAACAGCTCCAACACTGAATCAAAAACTGGATAAAACTGAGTTTTATCCCTGGTGGTCAGCCTCCCCCACCCAGGACATGACATCTTCCGGAGCCAATCAAAGTGAGGAAAAGCTCCAGGTTTCACAGGAGGGATCTCTGGCACAGCAGGGCGCAGAGGACAGGAGAAGGAAGCGGGAACAACTGAACCTTGCCAGCTGGGGCTCTGGCCTGCCTCCTCCGGGGCTGGGGAAGCTGGACTGCTCTAACATCAGTACTACAAAAGGTGCCGGATGTGTTGGCACACGTGGCTAACTGTCCCAGCTATTCAGGAGGCTGAGGCAGGAGGATTACAAACTCAAAGGTATCTTGGGCCATAAAGAGACTCCATCTCAAAATAAAAAAAAAATTAAAGAACAGCTAAACGGCAGAATGCATGCCTAACATTCACAAGGCCTTGGGGTGCATCCCAGTACCCTGCTACATGTGTGTGTGTGTGCACACACATGCGTGCACACACATACATACACACACACACACACATACCTTCCTTGAATATTTTTTTAATTAAAGTTGGAGGCCAGGGATTTAGCTTAGTGGTTCTACTATAGGTAGAAAAGCTAGTTAGAAATATGGCAGGCAGGCAGACAGGGCAGGCCCTTGGAAAACTCACAAGAAGGGAGACTGTTACCAAAGGTCAAGACATCAGCAAAACTCCTGGAAAACAGCGACGGATTAAAGCGTCAATTTCCGGAATAACTAAATCAATAGAGAGTCCAGGTCTAGATCCACCTCCTCCCTTCCAAGGAATGTAGTAATTGTAAATTTCCTGGGACAACGGGCCAGGAATTGGCCCACCTGGGATCAAATAGACCCTATACAACTTGATTTCTCTTTGGATCCCATTTGATCAAGATTGCTTAAACAAGTGTACTTGTAATTCCATTGGTTTGCCAATTTCTTTTAAATCTTACTGGAAGCCCCCATTTTACCCATTGGTTAGCTGTTAATTTGCCCACCTCCTTGAATCTTATTGGAAGCCCCCAGTTTAAACCCACCTCACCTCAAGGCTTTGTTCCATAAAAGCCCTCTGAATAGTGAGGTGGGTGGGTTGCCCACCTTTCTGGGTTCCCCCTTCTGTCTCTCTTAGGCAGAAGCTTTCTCTCAATAAAATTTTCTTACTCAAGCCTCTGTTGCTCATTCCTAAAATTCATTCTTTAATTTTAGAGAATACGAGCTCAAGTTTTAAGAGGAGAGCCAGGCCTTGCTTTCCTGTGTCAGTTCCAGCGCCTGCCTCATAAGCACAAGGTCACAAGTTTGATCCCCACAGCCCCCTCCTCTGAAAGAAGAAAACTGAAGCCAGGCTGTTCAGCTGTCCTAAGTGGCACCCCCAGTACTGTAACCCCGGTACTCTAGGAAGCTGAGGCAGAAAGACCACAAGTTCATGTCGAGTTTAGACAGTGATTTACCAAGACTGTCTCAAAATAAAATAAAAAACAAAAAAAAGGGACTGAGGCCATGGCTTAGTGTGAAAGTCCTCAACTCAGTCCCCAGTATGGAAGGTGAGGAGGCAGGGGCAAAGGTCGTTCAAAGAAAAAGATATACAAGTGGTCTCTCAACTTCCTAAAAGATGCTTGACTTCCCTCACCGATGAAGGAAATCAGAAGTGGAGATGCCACCTCTACCCATCCCCTAGCACAGACACCAGGCCCAGCGGGGCTGTGCCGGGAAATAGAACCTCAGGGACCTGGTGCCTGCAGCCAATGGGGCTGCCAGACCATTTGAAAATGAGAAAGCTCAGCTGGAAGCTGCGGGGACAGCAGCTCCTGAGGAGGCAGCCTGGCCACTCCCCTGCGGTGGAGAGATGTCCCCAGGGCTGGAAGCTGAGTCAGGCCAGCCTGCCGGGCCCAAGAAAACAAGGAAGAGCAAACAAGATGAAGTTTATGTCTGAGAGTGTAAGGGGCTCAGGCCAGGGCAAGGAAGGTGACTGCGGGGACTTCAGGTGTCCCTGTCCAAGGCAGGTCACCCGTCACCCCCACGCATATTTCTATAGTCACAGTAATGCAAACTAAAGTAGCCAGACACAGGCAGATACTGTAACAGCACAGAAGTTCAAGGACCTGCCCAGGCTCCCCTGTGGCCAGGCACTGGTACAGTGGGTGGGGCGGCGCCTAGAATCCCAGCACTCTGGGAGGCTGAGGCAGGAAGACTGGAAATTCAAGCCTAGCCTAGGCAACTTAGTGAGACCCTGTCTCAAAATAAAAAGTAAAAGAGCTAAAGATGTAGGTCAGCGCAAGGGTGTTAGGTTCAATTCCCTTTATTGTTCGTAGCTAAGTTAGATATTAATTAATGGGCAGTCAGGACTAAGCCCTCACGAGGCAGGGCTATCGGTGAAATCATACACAGCTGTGGCCATGGTACCCAAGTGTGTGCTCTGAAAGTGGGGTCCCTGGGTGGCCATTCCGGGCCCCTTCTGCCTCTCCGGAGCTATCCTCTCAATATTTTCCTACTCTTAATCTCCATGGTTCCTAGAATTCATTCTTCGATTTTAGAGGGCACAAACTAGGAGTACCAGACAACTCACATGTTGGGAAGTATAATCTTTTCATATTTCATCTCCTGTATCAACCCAAGCACACGGTCAAAACAACTGTGCCCTCTGTGCCAGGTCTGGAGCCGACAGGGGGAGGTGGGTGAAACTCAGAAGCCAAAGACCCAGTGTGCTGGGTCCAGCTCCACTGGCCCCTAAACCTCTTAGGTTACACTCCCCCCACCACACACCAGGGCCGGGCTGATCCCCCAGGAGTGATGCCCCATCACCCTTCCGAGCGACCAGCCCTGTGGGCTGACAAGTCTCTTTCCTCTCTTTCCTCTGTTTTAAAAACATCTAACTTCCTGCAGACTTGGGAAGACGCAGACAATGAAAGCAAAACACATAGCCAGGGTGTCACTCTCAAAATAACCTTCCAGCCTTGAAGGAACAAGCCCCCACCTCTGGGGACTGGATCCCCATCCCTGACCCCTGCACCCGCCAGGCAAGGGAGGCATTGCAAGAGTGGAGGGAAGGAGAGCCGCCTCCCGCCCCGCCTCCCGGCCCCACCTCCCCACGCCAACCTCCCCACCCCCATCCCCACCCCCGTTAGCGGCGGCCAAGTCTGATCCTGATTTCAGTTTCCTTTTCCTTCTCTTAGCGGGCTGAGCTGGGTGAAATCGGCCTCACACCAGCCAGCCTCGGCACTGAGCTGAGCCCTCTTTCAGTTTCTATTCCTGTACAGAGTGAAGAGCCACCAGAGCTCTGACTCAGAGCACAGAGGGCACTGCCCCCCCCCCCACTGCCACCTGCCCTCCAGTGCCCACTGGGCCAGCTTCAAGTATGAGAATACTTAAGAGCATCTCTGAGAAGTGCCCCACGCCCAAGCTCTCAGACAGACTTTCATTTTTCTTGACCTGTCGGCACATGCTTGGGGGGGCCCAGGCCTCTCCAACCTTGCTCAGAAAGGAGCCAGAGACAGTAAACTTTCAGGGAGATCTGCTAGGGGAGTCTGAGACAAAAAAAAAAAAAAACAAACAAACAAACAAAAAAAACCCCTGCCCTCTGGCTGAGGCCAGGAACCTGACCACTTGCTTTGTCCCGGACCAGCAATAACCTAGCGCCCCCACCCTGCAGCAGGCCTGCCAAAGCAGGGCTGTGCCAGCTCCTCAGAGACCACACCTGCTGCTCTCAATTTTCTCTCCTCACATGAGGCCAGCAAGACCTTACCCAAGGTTCCTCCCAAGAAATGGACTCCAGAGGGTTCAATTCCAGCCTCTGCTAGTTGCTGGCTGTGTGACTGTGGCTGAGTTACTTAATTTCTCTGTGCTTGACTTCCCGAGTTTGTAGTGTGGGGATTTATCACAGTGGCACATGGCACACGGCCCTGCACGTGATGGAGGTGTAGAGCCCAGCCTGACTAACTTAACTCCACTTTGAAAAAAGGCCTGGCCCTGAGCTAACGTCTCCATCCCAAGAAATGCCCCAAATTCCTTAGAACATGAGTAACCCACCAACGCATGTTACTAGCAAAGACCAATCGCCAGCACAGCAGGCCTCTGCTACCTGACAAAGCTAAACCTAAAGATTCTGGCCATGACTGCTGACCGTTTCCCTTCATGTCCTGATAAAGACGTTGTTCCTTGAGGCAAAGAAACACTCTGGCTAGCCAATACCTAAAGGCCCCTACTCTTTTCAGAATCTTAGCCTGTCCAACCACCCCACGCCTTGAAACTTCCACCACCCTCCAATCCCCCACCAGAAAAATCCAACCCTCCGGGGCTTGGCGCTCTTGGCCATTCTGCTGTCGAAAGTCCCTGCTGGAACTTGAATAAACCCTCATGTATTTCCATCGGAGATGGCTCCTGGTGCTTTTTGGTGACCTCGCGATCTGGGCATAACAAAGGAGCAGACTGGTGTTTTCCCATCTCCGGAGGCGCACACCTTTCCTTCCCCAGCCCCACTGGGGCAGATGTTCTTCCTAATTTCTGAGCCCCACAGGACCCAGGCGCCTGAGGTGAGGAGAATATCACCAGACCAGCTGCTTGTTTGCAACCAAGTGCCTCTAAGCCGCTGTGCCAGTCCTAGGCACCTCAAAGGAAAAGGCAGAACCCTTAAAACGTCAGGCAAACCCCTTCCCTAGAGCTAGGAAGTAAAGAAAATCATAGGAGGCTGAGACAGGATTGCCAAGTTTCAGTCCTATCTGGGCAACGTGGGGTGCCCCTTCTCAAAACTTAAAATGATAAAAAGGGTTCGGAGGATAGCTCAGAGATAAACAGCCCCTGGGTTTGATCCCTAGCACCACGTAAACATGCGCGCGCACAAAAAAATCAATGGAACAACAACTAGCAGCAGCAGCATCCTGGTCACACCTCTTTGGCCCAACAAAGGCCTGTGCGAGCTCATTGCGGAGGGAGAGCAGGGGCAGAGGCAGCCTGGAAACAATGCCTCCCACGAAGCCACATTCGCCAGGAGGGCAAACCTGGGTGAGGGGAGGACTGGCAGTGTGGCAGAGGCACGGGTCCGGTTTGTAGCGGGCGCTCCAGAAGCCTCTCTGGGCAGAGGCAGGGCTCAGGCACTGCCCTGGGCTGAGAGGGCTCCAGGGAGTGGGTGCAGGTAGTACAAAGGCCCTGCGACTGGGGCTCGTCTCGTGTGTCCTAGCGGCTGTGGGGCGGTGGGGAGGGAGAGATGAGGAGGAAGCCTTCAGGGTCCTGCCTCCCATCGCAGAGAGCTTGACTCCATTTATGTACCAACCTGGCCAGAAAAGGCCCCGCGAGCTGTGGCGACCCCTTGCGGTCACACTACAGACCGGCATCGAGTCCTCGCTCCGACATCCCCCAGGTCCAGCAAAGACCCCAGCTCCTGCCGGCCTCTCACCCCCATGGGAAAACAGGGCCTTCCAGTTCCTTCGAAGAAACGAAACTGAAACTTCGAAAAGGCGACTGGGCCACTAGCAAAGAGCCCGATCCAACTACCAACAACACGCCTGCCGAGAGCTCTTCCCGCGGAGAAGGCGGGAGCTGCCGGCACCCCAGAGCCCGCACCCCGGGGCCCCCTCACCTGACGCAGGGGCTGCGGGGAGCAGCTTCTGTCCGCACTGGCTGCAGAACTTAGGCGCTTGCTCGCAGGAGACGTGGCGGCAATTGGTGCACTCCATGCCTGGCGGGGCTGCCGGAGGGCAGCCGCTCGCCAGGCAGGTCTGCAGGAAAAGGGCAGAGTTCCCCGGCTGCCTGGGGCGAGCCGCGCCCCCTGTCACGTGACCGCGGCCCCACTTCAGTTTCCTTTTCTGAGAAAGTGAAATTGTTACGGCCCAGCAGGCCCCTCGGTCGCCACAGCCCAGCACCAGTGTGGCCTCGGCCCCGGCTGAAGTCCCTCCGTCTCTTGCGCTCCGAGTCCCTGCCGCTGTCTGTCCCCAGCAAGGCGCAAGCCGTTTCTCCGGGTGACTCCGGAGGAGGCGCGCTGGCAGGCTGCGCCGTGCGGACCTGACCCAGGGCGCGGGGGCCACCTGCCGGCTCATAGAGCGGCTGCAGCGCGGGTGCCCCCGCTGCCGGGGTGTCTCCGGGCCTCGCCGAGAAAGCGAGCAAAACACGTGCCCTCAGGTGGTCACCGGTGAGGACTGGGTGAGGCACTCGGCAGCTGCCAACAGTCACGATGAGCCCTGTGAAGTGGTGCGAGCCCCACGGCGGGGGGTGGGGGCGGGGAGGAGCGCCTCTTTTTATCTTCTGGGGGTCCCGACCACACTCTGGGGTGGGTGGTGTGAAACGAGGGAATGTCACATCAGGATCGGAGACAGGGAGCACCTCCGCCCTGGGCTTGAATAGCAGGGTTCCCCCCCTCCCCGCCTTGGGTGAGCGCCGTAGACTTGGCCACCCACTGCCCTCAGGGCTAGGATGGCTCCTCCCACTGCCGGCGGCACCCGATGTCCTCCCGGCGCCGGGCTCATCCCTCGCCACCCAGGACTCTTCTCCACTCGTGGATAATCAGCTCTTCAGGGCAGGGCACAGAAGTGAGGTGCGCAGCAGCCTGGTCCTGGCCCTTGCCGTGGTCTTCTGCTTCTGTGTCCCGAGCCAACCACTGCCAGTCTGGGTCCCATCACCCAGGCCTTTCCTCCTGCTACTGAGTGGAAAATGCCCGCCGCCACCTCCCACCCCGTCTCTGGCTGTGGCGGGAGCGGCAGGTGGGCGAGGGACTGTGAGCGGAAGCAGCTCCTGTGTTGTTTTGCAGATGTGGTTTCAGTTAACTAGAGCTGTGTCCTGGGGGGGGGGGGGCTGCTCTTCCTGTTAATGGAGATTTCCTTTAAGGATGTCAATTTTCCTCACGAGGGGATTCCTCGACCTGCCATCCTAGGTGGCACAGGTCTGTAAGGGTAGCCTCCTAATGCTGAGGTAGGAGGGTCGCAAATGCAAGCCCAGACAAGGGCGATTTTAGTGACTTAGCCAAACTTTGTCTTAAAATTGAAAAGAAGGGAAAAGTGGGAATGTAGCTCATTGCAAAGGCCCTGGGTTCAATACCCCGCACAGCAAAAACAAGAAGGGGGAGTGAGGGGCGTTTGACCCGCTCCCCAGGCTGCCACTGCTCATGCTGGCTCTCAAGGCCGCAGCCCCGCGGACGCCCACTCTGGCCTTGAACCCCTGGCTCTAGGACTGGGAAGGACGCTGCCTTCCGATCATTGTGGCTCAGAGCGGCCACGCCTTTCTCTTAAATTAGCGAAGCTGAAATTAGCACGGGCAGAGAGATCCCTGGGGGGTCAAACTGCCCTTGCGCCTGGCCAGGCGGGCGGCAAACCCTGCCCTTCCCCGGTGTCGCCGGGGCCTGCCGCGGGAAAGCGGGTCGGGGTCAGCGCCGGGTGCGAGGCGGGCCGGACCCGGCCAAGAAAACGAAACCTACAACCGGCGCCCAACTCCTGCCCCAGACCAGAGTTACAGCTCCCCGCCACGCACCACGCGCTTCCGCCTCGGCTGACGGCGCCGGCCGTCTGCCCTCCAGCGCCCCTGCCGGTGCCCTGCTCGCCCGCTGTCGCCCCTGCCTCTGAGCGCGGGGGCACTGACTGTGGCCGGAGAGACCGGTCTCCAGGATGCGCGTTCCAGCGCTGGCGCCCACCACCTTGGACGGCGTCCCTGCCGCTCAGACCTAGGCGAGTCGCCCAACTCAGCCTTAGCACACACAGGAGAACCACCCCCGAGTGAACTGAAAGGCCCGAGGACACTGACGGTGGGCACTGTTTAAGGCCTGCCCACGACCGTACATCCCCCTGTGCCTCAGTTCCCTCATTTGTGAGGCTCCTACCCTTGCCTCCTAGGGCCGCTGAAATATTAACACGTGTTCTAGGGCCAGAACCAAAGAGTTGATGTCTACTATCTGATATAATCTCCCCACGTCTCCCCCAGCGTGGCCTGTACCACCTGCGCTGCCATAGAAGCCAGTTGCATCTATGGAGAATATGCAGAGAGCACAACTACCCAGCCACCACCTCTCTCAGCCTTTGCTCTCCCATACTTCTTGTCAGTTCCTGTCGGTTACGGTGCAGCCCTATGCACAGGACTGGCTTCTCTGTCATCTGACCCCAGGGCCTGCGCCTGAGCTCTGAGGGGCACTGGACACAAGTCCCTGGCTAGTCCCCTTCACACAGACCAGCTGGCTGATCCATTCTTTTTCTTTTCTATTTAAAAAAAAAATTTAGTTTAGTTTAGTTTCGTTTTTTGAGACAGGCTCTCACTTTGTAGTTCAGGCTGGCCCTGAACTCACTATGAAGCCCAGATTAGCCTCAAACTCACAACAGTCCTCCTGCCTCTGCCTCCCGAGTGCTGGGATTATAGGCGTGAATCACCACACCCAGCTAATCCACTCTTGAGACAATGGAAAATGGAAAAAAACAAAATACAGCTGAGACTGATGGTCTCAAGGCTGCCAGTCTCAGGACTTGCCACTCCTGCCAAACTCGGAGGTCACTGTACCTGGAAGAGGAACTGCCGGAACACCACTGTCTGTACCTCCCTGTGTCTCAGAGATAAACTGTTAGAGCAACATTTATCATAAACTGAAAATGTTTACTTCCACCTCCCTAACCTAAGTTCTACTTCTGTAAAATTCTGCCTGATCGCCCTACAAAAGGCTGGATAACAGGGGCCGGGGAGTTAGCTCAGTGGTTCCAGCGCCTGTCTCGCAAGCGCAAGGACCCGGGTTCGATTCCCTGGTAACCACATAACAATACTGGGTGTGGAGACCCACACCCAGCAGCAACCAGTACCACATACCACAGTGTTGGGCATGGTGGCTCACGCCTGTAATCCCAGCACTCGGGAGGCAGAGGCAGGAGGATTGTGATGTGAGTTTGAGGCTGAGCTCAGGGCCAGCCTGAACCACAAAGCGAGACCCTCTCTCCAAAAAATCCTAAAAAAAAAAAAAAAAAAAATAAGGCTGGATAACAGATAAATATGAGAACTAAGGGAGCCACAGGGCTCGGACTCTGGAAGGTGACCCGGCGGTGAGACCCGCCTTGCCCTTCAGTTCTCTGTGCGCTTCTCCCTGCCTTGGTCTGCCTGCCCTCTGAGGGTCATTTCCAAAAGGATTAAGAGCAGGCCTTTGAGACAAATGGGGGGTCACCACCTCCTGCAGCGTCTCTAGTTCCTAGCTCAGTTCGTGTGACTGAAGGTAAATCCAGTTATAGCTGGGCTGCCTGCGGCAGGCTGTAACATGCAGCTCAAGTGAGTACTTCTGAGAGGGAAGACCAAGCAGGGTGACCACGGCCGTCAGTGCGCTCTGGGAGGTGGGTACTACACGTGGTCTGGAGTGGACGTCCTGTTCTGAGAGGTTCGGCCTCACCCCGCTGAGGTCCCAAGGCCAAGCTGGGAGCCTGTCTGACTCTTTCAGAGGCCAGAGCCTGGGGCTAAGGACGGCAGCAGCTACATCTACCAGGCAGCTCCCAGACAGACACTGGACCGGACAAAAGGACAGTGGAAGAACCTGTATCTGATGTCATGAGTGATAATGAAAGCTAGTTAAATATCTTGTAGGCAGGCCGAGGAGTTAGGTCAGTGGTTCCGGCGCCTGTCTTGCAAGCGCAAGGGCCCGGGTTCGATTCCCCGGTAACCACATAACAATACTGGGTGTGGAGACTCACCCCAGCAGCAACCAGTGCCACATACCACAGTGCCGGGCATGGTGGCTCACACCTGTAATCCCAGCACTCAGGAGGCAGAGGCAGGAGGATTGTGATGTGAGTTGGAGGCTGAGCTCAGGGCCAGCCTGAACCACAAAGCAAGATCCTGTCTCAAAAAACCTAAAAAAAAAAATCTTGTAGGCAGCTAGACAGGGCTGGCCCTCAAAAAGTCACTATGGAGGACAGTTAGGGAGCCAACATGGAGGACAACCAAGAGACCTTCAGTGAAGGTCAGCATTACCACAGGAGAAAACTACCCCCACCCATGTAGGATAAATAGCAGTGCTTGATAGTCTAAGTAGGTTTCGATCTTGGTGTGGAGACCAAGGTTGGTTGGTTGTTTTTAAATTCATTTTCTTGGGTACATTTTATATACATATTATGATCACAATCAATATTGAGAATATGTACCAAGACATGGCACAATTTCTCATTTTTTTCCCATTCCCATACCCTCTAAGTCCCCCACCACCTACATATATAAGCTGTTTACCTTTCTTAGTCATCAAGTTTGTTCTTTCCTTTCTTTACTTAGCCCTACCCCTCCTTTTCCCTTTGAATATTTTCTTACTACTTCATAATATCTATCATACATTTGAGAGAGAGAGAGAGAGAGAGAGAGACAGGGTCCTGTAGTTCAGGCTGGCCCAGAACTCACTATGTAGCCCAGGAAAGCCTCGAACTCACAGCAATCTTCCTGCCTCTTCCTCCCGATTGCTGAGTGCTGGGATTACAGACGTGAGCCATCACCATGCCTGGCATTGTGCTATATGGTACCAGGGATCGAACTCAGGACCTTGTACTTGACAGGCAGACGCCGGAACCACTGAGCTAAATCCTCAACCCAATACATTTTAGAACTCATCTTCAAGTGGACGTACCTTAAGGACATACTCATAAGTGAAATAAACAGGACACAGATGTGTAAATACCATATCTTTTCTCTGGTATGAGGAACTGAAGGTGTAAATGAGACTTAAATTTTAACCAATCCCTCCCCAAAAAGATCCCTGATTGAAAATCCTTGTATGATTGTTACATAGTTTGTTTTTCCATTGGATTCTCCGTTTCATCAATATTACCCAAACGGTTGAGCATGGTCTTGTCCATTTTGTGATTTCTCATTGTGCCAATATTATCTAAAAGACTGTGTCGTGAGTGACAAAGGGAACTTGAAAGTACTTGAGAGACTCGAACCTTGGGATAAACAAGAATTTCTCTTTACTAGCAAAGGATAAGCCACGAGGGAAAAAGTCCCCTTAGATTGACTGACCAAACTCTTCAGCTTTCCAGCCAGTTTTATAGATCACAGGGAGGTGTGACTGTTGCTCTGGGACCACACATTTCACTTGCACAAGGCAAGTGGGGTAGCTGGACTTCATTAGGGCTGACTTAGTTACCAAGGTTACAAATAGGTTACTTTTGAAGTTGGGAAAGTGGTGATTCTAGTGGGAAGATTTATGGAGGGCAGGAGGGAGCAGGAAGGTCAGCGCTGGCTGGCAGGTGTCAGCGTGGGAGTGTGGCAGAAAGCAGGCCACAGGGAAAGTGGACCTAACAATATTAGCAAAATAAAGCAGCCGGGGAAACAAAGCTTTGCAAGACAAAACAAGCAGTTTTACAGAATAAAAGGTATGAAGATAGGCTACTAATCCTAGTAACAACATGTGACCAAGGCAACCCTACCTTTGAGGACTATAATTTCATAACCTGTGACAACTGTACTTGCAATGTTTCTGGTTCCTTACAATTTGTCTCACCTTAAACTCGCCTCACCTCGTGGCTCTGATCCATAAAAAAAAAACCCTGGGAAGTGAGGTGAGTGGGGTTCTATTTTTGAGTCCTACTCTCTCTCTTAGGCAGAAGCTTTCTTAATAAAGTTTCCCTACTCCTAAGGTTGTTTTTTTTTTTTTTTTTTTGAGACAGGGTCTCGCTTTTTGGTTCAGGCTGGCCCTGAGCTCAGCCTCAAACTCACATCACAGCAATCCTCCTGCCTCTGCCTCCCGAATGCTGGGATTACAGGCGTGAGCCACCACGCCTGGCACTGTGGTATGTGGGTAATGGTTGCTGCTGGGTGTGAGTCTCCACTCCCAGTATGGTATGTGGTTACTGGGGATCGAACCTGGGTCCTTGTGCTTGCAAGACAGGCGCCGGAACCACTGAGCTAAAT
Organism: Petromus typicus; assembly: GCA_004026965.1. Taxonomy (NCBI): domain Eukaryota; kingdom Metazoa; phylum Chordata; class Mammalia; order Rodentia; family Petromuridae; genus Petromus; species Petromus typicus. Next base: position 5,254 of record PVIR01026659.1, on the reverse strand, counting down.
CCCCGGCCCAAGTTTTTCTACTCTTAACCTCCGTTGTTCCTGTAATTCATTTTTTTGATTTTAGAGAACACAAACTCATGTTTCAGATATCTAGCAGCTGGGAGTTTGGCTTGATCTCCTGTATCAGCAATATTGAAATGTGTACAATCATTTTCATTTTTGTGCTTATTAATTTATGAGTTTACTTACTGTAATGTCCTGGGGATTGAACCCAAAGAGTACTGAGTTACAGCTTTAGCCTTTTTTTTTTGGAGACAGTTCAGGCTGGCCCTGAGCTCGATATGTATCCCAGGAGGGCCTGGAATTCACAATAATCCTCCTGCTTCTGCCTCCTGAATGCTGGGACTACAGGCATGAGCCACCATGCCTGGCACTGTAGTATGGGATACTGATTGCTGGTGGGCATGAGTCATCACATCCGCCATTGTTGTATGTAGTTGCCAAGGATCGAACTTGGGATGTTGTGTTTGCAAGGCAGGCACCGGAACTCAGTCACTGAGCTAAACCCTGGCCTTTTTTTTTTTTTTTTTGAGGCAGGGTCTCACTTTGTAGTTTGAGCTGGTCTCAAACTCACTATGTAGATCATAAGTGTGAGCCACCAACATGGTGGTGTGTGGTTACCAGGGATTGAACTCAGGATCTTGCACTTGACAGGCAGACACCGGAATTACTGAGCTAAATCCCCAGCCTATTTTTTTGGAGATAATGTCTCATTAAGTTGTCCAGGTCCTCTGCAAACTTGTAATTCTTCTGCCTCATCCTCCCTAGTAGTTGGGATATAAGTGTGTGTCACCTGCCTAGCTTATACCTACAATTTTTTTTCTTTGATATATTCTCCCTAATGTAGCTTTGAATTCATAATCCTCCTGCATCAGCTTCGCCCTTGCTGGAGTTTCAGTGGCATACCCAAAACCCAGGTGCACTGACCTTTGAAAGTAACAAAGTGGTATGATATATATGTGAGACCCACATAACCAGAAGTACTCCATGTTACTCCAAGTCCACAAACAGCCGTAAGCGTGTGACCTTTTACCTAACTAACTGTAGACTGCCCTTGTGGACCTTGCCTGCACAGGCCCTCCCAAAAGATGAGATAGCCTCCCCAGAACAAATGCATAGTAAAATAGATGTATTGGGTGGATTGTAGAAATAATTGTAAAACTGTATGCCCTGTTAAGATAACCAGACCTTTGTCCTTGCAGCTGTGGTCTGAAAAGATAATGATGTGACCGCCCTTTACCCCATTCCTGTGACCTCCAGTCTCTTTCAATACCCCTCCCTGCTTTAATCTGTCTTTCACTTTGCTAGAAGGTAAAATCCACGCGTGTGAATAAACTCCCATCTTTTAATACCCACTGTGTGTCCCAGTGTGGAATTATCTCTTGCCCTGTGGCATTACAGTCTGTGCTACACAAATGTGCTACATGATCTAACAGAATCGGAAAAGGAGAGAAGAGCCAAAACACACTGACTATGGCAGGAGTGCTGTAGCATTAGCAGCCTAGGGCCCAGCTTTCAATAATATGGAAATTAAACCTAAAGCACAAGGGAGCCTGGTGGCAGAGAAGCAGGAGGATCAATGCAAGTTCAAAGCCACCTTGCATACCAAGACTGTCTGGAAAAAAAAAAAGCCCAAAACAAATATAAGCAGCACAAATTTACAGGCAAATTTTTAAAAAAACTAATTAGAAGGCATGATAGTTAACTAGTTATATTAATTTGAGTCAAAAAGGCCCAACTAAATAGACTCGGTGTAGTTCTGGGGGTGGCTGAGGACTTTACTGGGGGTGAGTGACAGCAGCCAATGGATTTGCTGCCTGAATAGGAAAAGCCTAAGGAGAAGCGGGGCAAGGTGGGACCTCTCTGCCTGCTTCGGCGGAGCTGCTGTCTGTGTCAGGCTTGGTCACTGTCTCCTGATTTCCACTGCCCACCCTTCCGCCTCCTGACACGGACTTGCTTAGCAGTGTTGTCCCAGGCCTGTGCCTGGCACCTTCAGGTCTCCGGGGAGCAGACTGCATGCTTGCGCTCCGCCACACTGCTCTGCGGCGCGCGGCTGCTGTGAGCCAAGCTTATAACTTCTTATGAATTAAATCTTGTTTCTCTGTTAGGAACTGAGTGATTCAGAAATCAAGAGAAAATGGAAAGGATGTTAAATTGGGGGGCTGGCTCTTAAGAAAGGGGAGAGAGAGAAGTGTGAGGGCCCCACTGCGCTGCTGGTGCGCTGGAGCTGGAGAAGGGGCTCCGCCCGGCCCACCTGCAAGGCAGGCGGCCGCCTTAAGGATTAGCTGGGGGACTAGGGCTGGGCATTCTCTCAGTCTTGGCTTGTAGCTCTGGAGAAGTCCTCAGGCTTGAGGGACAGGGACATTCCCATGGAAACAATCCTCTCAGCAGCCTTTAAATCCAGCCCTGTTGTGGGAGGCTGAGGCAGAAGGACTGCAAGCTCCAGTTCCTCCTAGGCAGCTTAGCAATTTAGTAAGATCTTGTCTCAAAATTTAAAAAGGCACTCAGGATATAGCTCAGCGTAAGGGCCCTGGGTTCAGTCCTCTGTACTGAAAAACCAAATCCAAGCAAAACCCTAGAAATGACCAGCTCTGTTAGGTGGAGCCAGAGTCAGCAAGAAAGTGACTTTCCTGAAGCTGGAGTCTTCCCAGAGGAGCCCGGGAGCCTCTGCTGACAAAGAGAAGCCACACAGGAAAAGCAATATCTCTGGCGGGTCTGCTACACAGATTCTAAGGCAGGTTAGGTCATCTGTGTCACAGATCAGTGGGGCTGGCTGGGGCTGGATCGTTGTCTGGGATGGACTGGGAAGGGCATAAGGAGACTTTACGGGGTGCCGCGCCCCCGCCAAAAACAGTGGCGTGACAAGGGACACAGTCCCGGGGTGTAGACTCCCTGGCTTTTGAGGTACGTGCTCCTCGGAGTTAAGCCTCGCAGGGATAAGAGCAGTGGCCCAGCAGAAGAAAACAGCAAAGTGTACTTTGCTGTATGATTATGTGTTCGGATCACAAATTTTGTTTTCTTGTCAACCTGACCTTCCAACTTTCTTTGTTTCATGCTGTGCCTTAAGGGCGCCACTCTGCCCACCACCCCCAGAGGGTCGTTTCTGTGTATGATAAGTAACCCTGTCCCCCCCCCACACACACACAATAGGTAGGTAGTGACCAAGAAAAACCGGTTTCACAAACAGTACACCTAAATCTGCATAATAGAGAGAAACGGCGGTAAAGTGGCATAGCAACACATAGACATAGAAAAATAGAACAATTTAGGGAACAAAAGGACTATAGAAAAACAGAACTATACATAATGTTTTTCGGGAAAAAAACAAGTATTTCTTCACCAAGTGCTAACCGCTTGCCTCACAAAGAAATCTCTGACCCCTAGGAAACGACTCGTCAACAGTGCAGCAATAATGGTCATATACCATTGTCTCCTTTCTGTGTCTGTTAATCTTTAGCAACATCCCTCACCTGACCCAAAAACTTCTGTATAAAAGTAGAATTTGTTTCAGTAAAGTTTGCAGCAGCATCACAACCTCTCTTGTGTTCTTGTGTTGTTTGCCATCGCCGACTCCGTCCATTCCTGACTTCAGTGCTCTCTGGCCCCGCACCACGAGCAGTCGGTAGCAACGGGGCAATAGGGTTGTTGTGGGACTTGATTGGGTACTTATACAAGGGTCTCTGCATTTCTCAAAACTCCTTAAACTTGTACTCAAACTGAGTGCATCTGAGGCAGAGAGGGACTGGGAGTGAAAGGAATCAAGATGTGCCATGTACATGTACCAGACTTCCCATGGTGAGGGCACGTCCTCAGTACATACTACAACATACTAATAGAACAGCTAGAAACGAGGAGCTGAGGGAGTGACCCCCTTTCCTCTATTTAATTCTAAACAGGATTCCAGAGTCATTCCTGCTTCCATTGTCCTCCGAGAGGTAAAAGACGAAACCCCAAGCATTCTCAGGTGTGCTAGGGGAGAGCCCTTGTGTGCTGGATCTCCGAGCCTGACCTGCGCCCACCTCCTTACAGGTTCATAAATAGGTCTCATGTGTCATAAATACAAAGAAGGTCCGTGAACTCTGGGACAAGCGCATAGAGAGCCCTGAGCTGACTAAGCACCCTGTCAATCATTCCTGTCACTCACACCCAGGATGCAGGGGAGGCCGCTGGGCTGGGGTGTGCATCCTTAATTCCCAAAGCCTGGATTATCTGTGCGCTGCTGCCCACACTGCTTCTGTGTGCCATGATTTTCTTTTCACTGGGCATATGTCTGTGTCTTATTGTTTGTTGGCATGGACTGGCCCTGAGCACAACTTCTGCGATCTTCACTGGTTAGCTGCTTCTTCCTTCTTACTGGGTGTATGCTTGGCAATCTTCCCTGTCATCTGCAAAAGCCTGGACTATTATTGAGCTGTTCCTTGGAAACACTAATAAAAATGAAAAAATTTAAATGCATGCATTTTATTGTACATTATCTATCCATGAAGTTGATTTAAGAATCCAAGGGTTAGGGATTTAGCTCAGTGATTCTGGTGTCTGCCTGGCAAGCACAAGTACCCGAGTTTGATCCCCAATAACCACATAAAACAGTGCCAGGTGTGGAGACTCATGCCCACCAGCAATCAGTACACACACCACTGTGCCAGGTGTGGTGGCTCATGCCTGTAATCCTAGCTTTCAGGAGGCAGAGGCAGGAGGATTGCTGAGTTCAAGGCTCGCCTGGGCTACATAGTGAGTTCAGGGCCAACCTGAACTACAAAGTGAGACCCTGTCTCCAAAGACAAAATAAAATAAAACGCCTCCCAAAGCCTTATGTGTTAAGTGGGGTGTTAGAAGATGACTGGGTCAGGAGTGCTGTACTCATCTGTGGATTAATCCGAGGATAAAGTCATAGCAAACAGTGCTGTTAGAAAGTGGGCTCTGTTCTTGAGTGGTGGCCACTAGGCCGCGGCCTGCGGGCCTGTATCTCCCTCTCTGGTCCTTACTTCTCTCTACTTCCCAGCCTCCAGGAGGAGCAGCTTTCCTTTGTCGTGTCTGTGTCTTTCCTGCCTCAAAGCCAATGGACTATGGACTGAACCTGTAGAATTCAGGAACAGAAATTATTAGAGGCTGATTCCTCCAAATGCTTGGAAAGGGGGATGGTGAGGGCAAAGAAAAGACAACAGACACTTGTATATTTTCAAACTATAGAGGGGGCAGGAGGTCAATGCCCCAGAATGGGCAGGTAAGGCAACACTAGGGCTTAGACAGTTAT
>PVIR01026658.1:0-23634 GCA_004026965.1 Petromus typicus | reverse complement strand
GATTCCCCGGTAACCACATAACAATACTGGGTGTGGAGACCCACACCCAGCAGCAACCAGTACCACATACCACAGTGCCGGGCGTGGTGGCTCACGCCTGTAATCCCAGCACTCGGGAGGCAGAGGCAGGAGGATTGTGATGTGAGTTTGAGGCTGAGCTCAGGGCCAGCCTGAACCACAAAGTGAGACCTTGTCTCCAAAAACCTAAAAAAAAAAAAAAAAAAAAAGATGAAATACAGTAAGAAGCCAATTCAATATTGGTAAAGCCCTATTACAACCCTGAGGCCTAGCAAGGGAGACATGCTCCCAGGCACAGTGGGGGCCTCACCGATGGCACTCCCAGTATTCCAACAAAGCAGCGTGTGATGGGGCCCTTAAAAAAAAAAGTAACTACTAGGAACATCAGATTTGCAAAGCACTCCTTAAAAGGCAAATCAGGTTATCTACGTTTTTAGATACAAAGTCCCACACACAACCTGAATACTGTTATGTTCTACTCCATCCCACTCAACTTCAAAGAGAACAAGAGTCCACAGGCAACACATCCAACCAACCAACGGCTCAGAGAACGGGCCTCCCTTTGTTTGACCAAAGGAAAAGACTGCTGAAAATGCAACTGAAGCTTTGATAGAAGGCAGCTCCTAAGCGCCCCAGAAGTCTGGGAAACAAAGATGTCCAATCCACTCAGAATTCAGTTGTTTCATTTGAAATAGGCAGAAGAAGGTGGTGATCACAATTTATAAATCGACACGCTGTACAGCTCAGCCGGAAGGAGGACTTTATCTAGAAGGCACAGCCTACTAGGCGAGGGCACTTTCCCAAGCAGCCAGGCAGGACACAAAAGCCAGTTCAGTTAGGACGGAAAGCCACGTGCCTATCTATCCTTAGCCTCTTCTTTCTTCAAGCCTGATACCACTGTGACAGAGGAAAAGTCATTTGCAAGTACTTGATTGCCTGGAATTCACAGCATATTATTTCAAAAGTTAAGAATAAAAATCCACAGCACTCAACTAGATTCCCACTTCTCGAGGTAGAGGGTGGGGTTGGTTTCTGAGGGGAACAGGGAGCTGAGCACCCTCTCCACACTGTCCTGACCAGAAGCATGGGCCACAGCACCTGGACTAGACCCCTGGACCAGGGGCACCCACCAAGTGAACTGTGGACACAGGAAGGGAGTCCCACGGGGAAGGAGGGGCTGGAGGAGGAACGGAGCACCTGCTTCACTGCAGAGGTTTGAGAACCATTCTGATTTCATTCTGATCTGTCTCCCTCTAGCATGAGGAAAGGATTACGGATTTTCTACATTTTAAGTGCACTTTCTGATTTTAAATGTATTCTCTAAGTCCTGGATGACAATGTCATATACCTCTTGTCTCCAACCTTTTCAAGTACACTGCTCATATTCAAATGCCTATGATCTAATAACAGACAGAGGGGGTTGAACACCTATGCAAGAAATCACCAGCCATCACAGAGCTGACTGACAAAAGGAAAAATGGGCTAAAAGACTAGGGGAATGAGACTGTCTTATTTTCTGCTTAACTGAGTATTTAAAAGCAAAGATGCTTCTTAAATCCTTAGGTCTTTATTTTTTTAAGTTTCTGGACTACTTTGGTCCACATTCTAAACCGTCAGAGAAGTCAAAACCATTAATACGATGTATGGCATCGTGGATCAATGTGAATTTGGTCACTAATTCTGATACCAAGTCCGTTTTTACATCTGTGACAATCGCCCCACACAGAAGTGGGGAAAACTGGACTGGACCCACTGTGAGCACAGGATGAGGTCTTAAAAGTTGACTTTAAATCAATCTCTTCCAAACAACAGCAACAAAAGAAGAATTCCATTTTTTCTCTAGCCTCGTAGACAAGCACAGTGAAGAGCTCTGCTCTGGGACTGCTGCCCGTTAGCTCTTTGACCCTGTGCTGCACAATAATTGACCTATGAAGGATGTATTTTCACCTTCTGTGTGTGCCCTGAAGATGCCAGGGGAAATGCCAGGTGGAGACTCAAGAAGGAACAGTTCAAGCTCAGTAAAGACAGACTGGAGAGCAGAACAGCTCAAAGCTGATGAGAAGCCGGGGAGGCCCCTGTGGGAGGGAGAGGAGCCAGACTCAGGCACTGACAGCTGCAATTCCATCTCTGTGTTGGTGAACAAACCTAAAGATGCACTGCCTTTCTGAAAACAGTTGGTCTTTACCAATTCAGACATTGACATAAATGGACTAAAACCAAGTACGAGCCTATCAAAAAGATGGATGGTCCTAGCACCTGGCAGGCTGATGTTTCTTCAGTAGTCTATGACACCGAGGAAGGCAGCCATTGTGAGACGTCCACCTCACAGTCATCACTGTGCGTAAGCCCTGGCATCAGGAGGGTTAATTTGGAAGTTAAGACAAGGACAAAAACTCTAGATTTATGTAGAAATAAAATCCTGTTCCCAGCAGAAAATGATAGGCTCAGTGACCAGTTAAAACCTGCAGTATCCTTGGCACCAAAGTCATAATACATTGTTGCTCCCCATATCCTATTACCAATCAATTTTGGTTTGAATAACCCACATAATTGGAATATGTCCGTATACCACATAGACCAGGTCAAAACACTTAGACAGAGCCTGTTGTCTAATGCTTGAATACCAAAATAGCCACAGTCTTCTGCTGAGTTTTCAGTTCTCAGAGATTTCAAGGTCAGCCCCAATGTAGCCTGCCATGAAGACACTGGCTTGAAGAGAGGCCATGATCTTAATGAAACAATAGCCGGAAAGTCCATAAGCACATTTTAAAATTAGAGAACCATTATAAAAAAGGTTTCATCATAGTTACATTTCAGTGAATTTCAGTATAGCATTGACAATAACTAAATAAATAGAATAGCAGTAAGCTCACAGCCTACCTATTCCTGAATTAGCCCCAGTGACCACAACCACTTTGCCCGTGAAGTCCCGACCCTGCAGGATATCCATGGCTGTGGTGCTGCTGTCGTATCTCTGCCTGGTGGTTGGCTTAGTCGGACTGTCATCCACAGTGAAGGCCAGTCTTGGGTCCAAGTAAGTGGTTCTTTTATTTATGTGGCTGCAAAGGAAAGGAGAAAGCCATGAAGTCATAGCAGTGAACATAAGCAGTTATAAATATGAGATAACCTTACAGTTTAGGCAAACCCCATTATTCATCTACCAGATTCTTATTCTTAAATCTGAAAGGAATCAGATCCCATTTAATCTATCTTCTGGCCTCCAGAAGGATGGCATTCCCGCCTGGAAAGATACTCATCAAAGGCTTTCCATCAGGCTGCCTACAAAAGATGTTGTAATGTACAATAACCACCACTTATATCCTCTGATCTCAGAGAAAGCTTTAAGAACATGCCCTGGGATTTTACTTAATTTGTGTAAATGTAGCCTAAGATCTGTCAGCTACTCTTTCCAGTAGTTTTTGATTAAATCTCTTCACTTTATGCAAGGGCCTAAAAAGATGAATAGATAAGTAAAAACTCCAAATGAGAAAAGTCTTTATGTTCCCAATGACTTGAACCACTAGTGTTACATGCACAACTATCCCAGCAGGTGGCACATACCACTGGTGAGTCAGAGCCACCCAGCAGTGAGATATACAAATTATGGCTCTGTCCTGAGGGTGTTAATAGTAAATATGAAAATGACCAACTAATAAAATTGTAATGATGTCCATTTTAAGACTATACCCAAACCTTTTATATAAATGCTTTACTTTTGATTTGGAATTGATCTGAAACTGAAAGAAACAATATGAAGATACAGTGGAACATGGAGATAATTAGGTTATTCCTTATAAGAGAATTTCTTGTATTTTAAGTATATTTTTAAGAGTTGAGGCAAAGGAAGATCTTAAACTATCATAAAAATATCTTAGAAACTATTAAGAACTGAGCAAAATACATGAGATGTTATGTTTTAAAATGCTTTTGCTATGCATAAAATTATATCTGAAATCGATACTCAGTGCAGTATCACTATAGAGGCCCAGGAATAATCCAGTCTTTTCTTAAATTACACCCCAGCCAGCATAGATAAGCACCGAGACTCCAGGGGTATTAGCAGATAAGAGCAGACTACACTGTAACAAGCTAATGCTGGCTCAGGAGAGCCACATGTGTGTCTCTCCCCAGTTTCCTGGTGATTTCCCCTCAGTACACAGAGCCTCAAACTGGCTACAGTGCCCTCCACCCACCAGCACACCAGACAACAGCAGTTGGCCAACTATAACCTGTGTGCCAACACCCAACCATGGCTAGTCTTTGTAAATTCAGTGTCAGAGGAACAGTAATGCCAATGATTATTATGTAATCTATGGCTGCCTAGAGCAGAGTTGAAAAATTACAACAGAAACCATACAACCCCCAAAGCCCACAATACAATCTCTGGCCCAGGGCAGAAAATCCAGCATCCCCTCCCAAGTAACCAGCAAACTGCCATGCACAGAATCCCCAGGAAGACTTGGGAAGCACATCCAGCCCACCAGGCACTAGACAGTGACATCTCAATACAGACTGCAGCAGGTGCACAGCCATACCTGGTCACTGAGCTCTCAGTGACCACTAAACTGTTGCAGAAAACAAGTGTCCCAGCATGGTACAAAGGAAGGGACTACACAGGAGAAGACTGGTTTGGCTACACAAAATTTAAGAATTCCTACAGCTGCTGTTTAAAAAAATCAACAAAGGTAAATAAAACAAAAAACAACAAAGTTTGGAACACCTAACAAAAAGGCTGACAGCCTTCACTGAGGAGAAAGATTTTTATAAAGAGGAGGGAAAAGCTGTTTAACAAAGTAATAGCCAAAAACAAACACTCTACTTGCCTGGCTACCAGTCTCCCCTCCCGCATTTCAGAGACGCTATGAATGAAGCCTTGGCACGCCTGCCCACAGATGAACCTGCAACTCTGACTTTTGATCTTGTTACTATAGTACATTACTCAATGGACTATTACTACACCAACCCATAACATGTGAGATGAACAGTGTTGCTGTATTTATCAATATCTGGCTGAATGCTAGGAAGAACCTCAAGACAGGTAGCTAAAAAGTGCCTTGGTTCAACTCAAGCATAATGATGCATCCCTGCAACCCAGCACTGTGCAGCCAGACACAGAAGAGTACCCAGTTTGAGGCCAGCTTGGACTAGAGTGAAGTGAAATCCAACAAGAGTATACAGTGAGACTGTCTTAGAAAGAAAACAGTTGGGGTTTAATCAAGTGCAGTGAAAATACTAGACAAATGCCATAAAATTAAAGAATATATAAAGCATTTTGAATGCTTTCAATGCATTTCTTGAAATGCTGTAAAGAAAGTGAAACCAGAAACTATAGCTGCTATGCTAGGAAGACGCCTGGGGAAGGGAGGCCACACTGCAACCCATCCACACTGCAATTGGAACAGTAAATCTTGGTATGCTCAAAGGAAACATGAAAAAAAGTGTTTATGTTGCACACATAACTTTTCACTAAAAATAATAACAATAATAATAATCCAGGACTAGGTATATAGCTCAAGAATAGGTCATTCACACATCTAGAATGCAGAAGGCCTTGAGTTCAAGCCCAAGAAATAGAAATATATGTTAAAATTTTTGCTTAAATCACCTTCTGTAACCAATCACTCCTAAAGCTGTCTGATACATAATCTTCTGAGTTAAACTATGGCAGTCAGGAAACTCATTTCAAACTCTGCTCCGGTGAGGAGCAGAGTCACCGGAGCACAGACACCAGATAGGAGCATCTGCCCACCTCTGCGCTAGGCCAGGTAGGGTTTACCACTACAGTTTGCTACTGGAATTCATTCTAAAGATAGAACCAGGGATGTGAAAAAGTGTCAGAGATAATGGTGTTCAAAAGTATTTATAATTACTGATTCCATACAACAGAAATTTAACGGCACCAATAGCCAATGGTGATATGATAAATTATAGTGTACTGTACAAAAGAATACTAGAGCCATTAAATACCACCTTCTTAAAAATACAGAAGGATATGAGAAAATGCTCAATGCCTTATGTGGGAAAATCAGATTATTAAATTATTTACATGGAACACATTCTAAGTTAAAATTTGTGCACAGTAAGCAGCCTGAGGAAAAGTGAGAAAAAAGCAGGGCTGAAAGAATTAACCCAAACCCACTAAAAGCGATTTCCCTGCTGAGGAACGACAGATGCATCTACCCACACGGTTGTGTGGTCAGTATGTATGACTTTTATAACCACCGATTCCTATAAAACAGCGAGATAGGCAAGGACAGTTTCCATGTGGACACTTACTCAACAAAAAACACTTGTCCATTCTCATCAGTTTCTTGTTCCCATCCATACGGCAAATCTGAAACACAGGAACACAGGCGTGTGGGGTGGAGTGAAAAAAAGCACCTCCCCCCTGACCAGCAGCTGTCACTCCAGCTTGCCCTATTCTCATAGGTCCTTCATCGCCTAATGGACCCCACATTCCTGCTTTTTACTTAATGAAAACTCTGTATCATTCTGGGGGTGGGGGTTGAGGGGTGGGATATGAAATAAAACCCCAAGACAAAAGGTCTAAGCCAAGATGCCCAGTTGGGCTAGAATTTAGTATTCTCCTGCCTTAGCCTCCTAGAAAGCTGGGGTAACAGGCATGTGCCAACACATCCAGCCTCACTCTTGATAGTTCAGCTGTTCCTCCACTGAGAAACTTCCTAGTTGCTTCAATGCAAACCCTTCCTGAATGAGCCCAGAGAGCACATCCATAGGCACAGTGGGCAAGCAGCGCCATTTTTCTGCTGCCCTAGGGGGCCACACACAATGCTGCAGAGTATTTTTCACACACACTGCTTATCTCTTCAATTAGACTCTAAATCCTTTAGGGCAGGAATCTTCCTACACTATTTGCTTTTTTCATTTTTACATGTGCATACCATGGCCTGCACATTAAATACTAAGAGGACCTAGAAGTCATGGTGCTTTTTTATGGAATTCTATAAAATACCAATATATTTAATGCCATGGTATAAATAAATCAACAGCAATTTTACAAACAATGCCCGTAAGTGTAGGGCAACCTAATAAGCTGAGTCAAGGGGCACAATTATTTTTGTACTTTTTGTTTTAAGACCAGTAAAAATTCATACTCTTCCACCCCAAGGTCTTACTGGTTCCTCACAGCAAGCATCAGCTGCTTGCTGATTCCCAACAGGGGGCCTTCCCAGAAAGACACAGGACCTGCCATCTGCCCGCCTGTGACATCTTCCTAATGCCAATAGTCTTTTCCTAAGACCATGTTATATACAAACCTCCTGCTACCCGCTTTCTTTTTCCAGTTTTCGGATGTTCCCACTGAGTCTTCTCCTCGGTGTGACTGTTAAAAAAAAAATCCACAACAGAATAAATAAAAGTTAACATTTCTAAAAAATAACCAACTTAAGTTTTTCTCTCCCAGATCATACTTTCTCTAGAGAAAAGAGACTCAAAGAAGAAATTCCGCTGACTGCATCAGGACAATGCACAGGGGGATGGCTAGGGAACGAGGAGCCTAGACAGTCAGCCGGGCAGGAAAAGAGGAAAAGTACCAGGCCCCCACTAGGGGATCAACTCTAGAAAACCCCATGTTCACCCAAACTACCCAGCAAGGCATTCTGTACTTTTTTAGTTTTATTCCAGAATATACAAAAAAAGCCAAAATGTCTAATTTATAATGCCAATGTTAAATACAATGTAGATACAATGAGAGTCTCATAAGTATGTTTCTTCCATCCATAGATAGAATCACAAGCATTCCTTAAGAATACAGGGAGAAAAGCATAGAGGTTGCACAGCTTTGGGACTCCAGCTTTCCCTCCACTTCCTTATCTGCAAAATGGATAGAAGCCTGGTCTAGAGGACTTGCACACAAAGGGTTTGACAGAGCAGCTGACAGGGTCAAATTCTTCAAAAGTGCAAGCCATGACTGTGAACATGCCAGCTTTACTTCTCTACCAAACTTAGCTCTTTATCTCAGAACACTATGCAGTTACAACTAAATCAGTGGGCCAACAACTAGGAACACCTGTTACTCAGTGACAGGCACCCAGGAAACAATTACTTCCTTGGGGAACCAGTCCAGTGCAAAGGAGAGGCACCCAAAAGCTGGGCTGAATTTTTGGAAAGCCCACGTACGCTTGTCAAAACAGAAAACAGTATGACTTAGTCAATGACATCTAAATACCAAAACCTGGATACTACTTCCCATTACTCAGGCTAAAGAAAAGCAGTGAGGGTTTCTGTAAAATGATGCAAATATAAGCAAGATCTTTTGGGGTATGTCTATGTATGGGTGTCTGTGTGTGTATGAAGGATCAAACCAGGATGTCACATACGCATGCTAAGCAAGAACTGAACTATACTCCGAGGCCAAACTCCCTTTTTCATCAAACGCTGGCTGTGCACTAAGCTTTATAAACTCCAGGCAGCTGAGCCACTGGACCCACAGGGAGAATACCAAAGCTGCCAACTACAAGCAGCTGTGTTCTGCCAGCCTGGCTCAGGCCACACCCACCTCCCCTGAGCTGTGGCAAGGGGGAGACACGTGATACCTGTGGCAGAGCTTAAAGCACAATTAAATCCTGGTGTGAGGAAGAGGAATCAGTAGCAGAGACAAACTCCTACTCTGTAGGACAAGCACCAGCAACTCAGAAGTGCAGAAGCTCAACATCCTCCAAAGGATGCAGTGACCTCGAGAATGGAAGGAAATACAACAGACAAACTCAGGCAGTCACATCTAACTTCTCTGCTCCTTGTTCTGTGAGGCTACTTGCTTCTCTGAGGAAAATGCTGCCTCACATTCAAAGTTTTCACCAAGTAGGCTTGCAGCCCAACTCAAAACGCAGCCATGAGGTGGCCCCTAGAGTGGACTGCTGAGCCCCCACGGCAGGATGGACCCTCAGACACCCACACAGCCTTTGTTGGTTTCACTGTAAGTGTGTGAATGTAAATACAGGTGTGAATAGTCCTTCCTCTTTCCAAAGGAGCTCTGGAATTGAGGCCTCTGCGCATGAGATCAATACATCATTCCACACAGACCATGCTGACACCAAGTGTTCTGAGACACCATCAACCCCAGACCTAAGACTGCCCCTTAAGGTGAGGATTCACCTCTCTTGGTGCTCTCACACACCAGCCATGCACCCCAGACAAGTGCTTTAGCCTCTGCTATGGTTTGTATCTAGATGTCCCCAGGGCCTCAGGCAGTCAAGGGTGAGGGTTTTTCGAGGAGGCTGGATCTGGAGTGTGTGATGCTAGGACTGAGGGTACATAATTACTAAATTTGTCCACCGACTGGTTTCACACAGTTCTGGATATGACTTAGGGTGTCCTACCTTAGGTGTGAGTGCTATCCACCCTAAAGGTGGGCAGCCTGGTCATATAAGGGACAGAAAGAGGATCTCTGGTCTCTTGATCCTTGCTGTCTTCTGGCTGCCCTGCTTTGCCGTGGACTGTTTCTACTGTGGAATGTCCCTCTGCCATGCCACCATGCCTCAGAGCCAATCAACAACGGACTGAAACATCTACAAACCTCTAAGGCAAGTAAACCTTTTCTCTTTTAATTTGGGGTGTCCAGTATTTTGTCCCAGCAACAAGAACAGTAACTGAGACAGCCTCCCTACACCTCAGTTTCCTCCTCATTTAAATGGGGGTAATAACAGCATCGACCTGCTGGGACTGCAGAGGACTGAATCAGTTAACATGTGAAGAAATGTGCCTTTCAATAGGATTATTTTAAGTAAATACATACAAAAATTAATTAAGGGTGTTCCTTTTTAATCAAACTTTAATGACTTTTTAGTGAATAGTAAATCATGAGTCAAGTCCCCAAAGTGTTATCTGATTCTGCCTTAATTAGAAGCCCTGTTTTTTTACCTTCAAAAGCTTTTTGTCATTTAAAGAGATAACTGACAGCAAACTTAAGTTTAACAAAAAGGATTTAAAGTATTTCACAGTACATGAGTACCACTTCTAAGTCATCCAGGGTCTTAGTTTGGTTTGGTTATTTTTGTTTGGTTTCAGTTGGCAGAGCAGTCCCTGTCCTACAAAAGGGCTGCTGGGAACCTGCCAGCCTCCCTGTTGGCAGGGGTGCCCTCACCATGGACCTTGCCAGTGCTGCCTGGCCTCCTGGAGGGCCTGCAGCCCCAGTACAAGGGTGCCTCTGAGGTCTGAGCTACACTGTGGGGCACAGGGCACTGGTGGCACGTACAAAACAGCCCATGGCTAAGACTACAAAAGTGGGGTCTTCACAAGAACCTGAGGTCTCAGCGGGCTGAGGCCTCTGTCCTTGATCGTGTGAAGAAAACCATTCAGAAAAAGGGACAACTCAAGGGGTGGTCTGAGAGTCCACCCACACGATGAGAAAGATGAGCATCATGTCCAGAGTGAGGAGGGAAATGAAGGGCTGGGATTCTCACCACTGGTCAGGAAAGATTCCAGGGTTAGGCTCACTCCAAGAGCGAGCAGGAGTGCAGAATGCCCAGACAATGGTGGGGACAGTGGGGCCAGACAGGCTAGTGTGAGCCCTAAGACATGGCTGAGAGTCTGAGGAAGCACATGTGCTCGGGGAGTACTCCGGGAGGAAGCAGGCGGTAAAGGACAGACCACAGAGGCACATGCAGGGGCAAGACAGAACTAACAGAAAAAGAGGGCCCCTAGGCCCCAAGGGAAGGAAGAAGGGCAGCCTCTGGGGAAAGTGACCAGCCTAAGACAGGTTCAAAAAGCCAGGAAGCAGGTCCCAGAAGTCTGTCTCATGGGGCACAGTATATGATCTGCTCAAGGAGCTCCTGGCTAATTACTCACTCCACAGGTGTTGCTACTATTGTTTTTCAGCTCCTAGGTCCTACAGTGCTGGGGAAGAAGAGGTCTCTGCCTTCAGAAAGTGCAGGATGTGGGCCGGGCCTGGAGCACACACCTGTGATACCAGTACTTGGGAGGCTGAGGCAGGAAGATGATGATTCAAGACAGCCTCAGCTACACAAGTTCAGTGCTAGTCTGGACTACACTGTGAGACCCTGTCTCTAAAAACAACAAAAAAGTTTGTCTTTAGACAAACTTAGAGGAGGGAGACAGCAAATACTGACAAAACACCAACAGATCATGCTCATGTCAAGAGGCAGATAAGAAGGTATTAGGTACGGGGAGAGGCAACCCCTGTCGAGGAGGGTCTGGGCAGGGACAGTGAAACTCAGGAGCACTTTGGCTCAGCTGAGGGAGCGAGTGCACTCTTCTGTGCAAGCACACACACCCAGGTGAAGGAACAGAGCTCCTTCTTTCCTGCTATGGTTCCCTTTGGTTCTCCAGCACCCTTCATTCTATGTCACTTCCTGGCTGCAAACTTTCCATACAGCCCTGGCCCCAACAACACAGGCGCCACTACTGTGTTCCTCTGCAGACCTGCCCTCACTCCCCTGCCTAGGAATCCAGGTCACAGCACAGGCCACGTCAGGGTCTCTCACCTGCTGCCCCCTGACCCAGCTTCTTCACTTCTACCGGAAGACAGTTTAGGTGCCAGGTCATCTTGCTGAGGCACTCTACTGCCTCCAGAATTGCCATGCTGAGCCCACTGTGGCTCCTACACACACTGCACTAGGTCTGTCACTCTCCTTCTAACACAGGTGACAACTGCGAGTGATTTATCTCCTTACAACCTGTGTGGGCAAGAGGGCTGGCCCTTGACATCTGTGCATGCTTTGAATAAACTCACTCAAGCTTCTTTTGCTTGTTTTTCTACTTGGCCAGCAAAGACTCCAATAGTTTACACCTGTGGGTAGATCAGAATCACCTGGGAAGATTTTGCAACCTATCAGTGGGGATGGGGAAAGCACAAAATAGTAACTGGAAGGGGGACTCAAAAACTATTTCGGAGGCCGGAGATTTAGCTCAGTGGTTCCAGCACCTGTCTTGCAAGCGCAAGGACCCAGGTTCGATTCCTGCGATCCCTGGTTAACTACATACAATACTGGGTGTGGAGACTCACGCCCAGCACCAATCAGTACCACATACCACAGTGCTGGGCGTGGTGGCTCACGCCTGTAATCCCAGCACTCGGGAGGCAGAGGCAGGAGGATTACTGTGATGTGAGTCTGAAGCTGAGCTCAGGACCAGCCTGAACTACAAAGCGAGACCCTGTCTCAAAAAACCTAAAAAAAAAAAAAAAAACTATTTCAACATGTTTTCCAAACTGGATGTGGTGGCAGGAAAATTTACATGAGTTGGAGGGCAGTCTGGGCTATACAGTGAGTTTAAGGCCAACCTCAACCACATAGTGAGTCCCCTGCGCTCAGCGCATGCTGTGCCTGACTAATCCTTATGTCGACCCCAAAGCAAAGATGAGTATACTGACGGAGAAAGGGTCTCATAAGGTTTCCAAAACTTTCCCAAGAAATGACAGTGAAGCTCTCTAGGACATTTGTTTAAATGGCACCTCCTCCTAGGCCTCCAAGCCAGACTCCAAGGAGGAAGTAGTCATTTGCATTCGTTTTTAATTTTTATTTATCTTTGGGGAAGAAAGAGGGGTTTACAACCAGGGCACCGTGCAGGGCCGCCTCCTGGACAGCAGAGGGCGCGCCTGGATGACGCCAGGTGACCCCACCGACCCAGAGCCCACACAGGCCCCAGCTGGGGACCCTCAGACATTTTTCACAAGTCGCTTTAAATTGCACCGCCTACGCCAAGCGGCCCCGGCGTGAGACGGCGCGGGGTCCAGGTGAGTCCCGGTCGAGGTACGCCCAGGCCTGGCGGCCCCACTGCGGCCCCCTTACTTGGCATAGTAAACCCAGCCGTCCTTGGTCGTTCTTTCCTCCCATCCCGGAGGCAGCTCGTCCTCGCTGTCCGTGTCGTCCAGGCCGGCGTAGCGCAGTGCTGCCATGGCGGAGAAAAAGGGCTCACCCGCCGCCAAGTCTCCTCAGGAACTCACTCCCGCTTCAACCGAGCGCCGCGCGCTGTGGAGACCGCTCGCGCCTGCGCACTGAGCAGCTCGGAGCCGCACCGCCGAGTGCGCCGCCGCAATCCATTCTCCTTGTTTTCATATTTGCCAGTATAGAAGGGGCGGAGTCTCAGGTAAACTGAGGTTTAAGCGCTAAAGGGACTGCGCCGCAGCTCGGCTGGAGGGAAAGAGCGGAAAACAATCTGTGTTCAGGAGACGGAGCGGAGCATTGTCACGCGACGGGCCTCGGGGAAGAAGCGTGCGCATCCAGTCCAGAACCAGAACTCCGCCCGTTGCTGGGAGACCCGAAGTCACTTCCGCATGGCTCTGGCCAATCCTGCCGGAGTGAGCCCTCAGTGATTGGGCATCCTGGGAAATGTAGTCCAGCCACAACCGGAATAGAAAGTGACGCGGAAAGGAAGAATTCTGTTGCAGGTGTCCTAGACTCTACTATCTCCTTGTTTTAGAGCATTATTTTGGAGATTAAATAACCTCTCATTAAAAACCTAGCTAGCACTCGACACTGATTCATATTAGCACAACGTTATAAACATGGAAAATTTTACAACGCTACTTTGAGTATTTCCTGAATTTCCAGAAAGAAGTTTCTTCCACTAGCCGGGTTCTGTTGAAAATACTGGCTGATTTTAGGTAGCGCCTAATGTGAGGTGCTGGCCAGGATTCCTTCCTCTCTCTTTTGTACCTTACGCCTCTGATGTGGCGCAACTCAGAACGACAGTTAACTACCCAGGGGGACACAGAAGAAGACAGAACCGAGCACTCCTGGGAGTCGGCAACGCATACCTACATGCAAAACTGCGTTTCCCCACCAAAGCGACAGCACTACCAAGCAGAAAGTGAGTCATTAACATGTAGCAAAAAAAAAAAAAAAAAAAGGAATATTTTCTTTTTTGGTTTTTTTCTTCACTTTTTTTTTTCTTTTGAAACAATTCGTGGCCTTCAGTTCTCACCTCAAACTACTGAATCCTCCTGCCTCAGCCTCACAAGGGCTGGGATGACAGGCATGTACCACCAAGCGTGCCTTTCCTTCACATTCTTAATCATTAGTAGTGGATAAAATCGGCAAAAGTTTGAAGTAGAGAATGTAACATCCTCTTAAGTGTACAAAGAAGTCCAAACCATGGGTGGAGGTTAGAAAACTTCAAAGGTCTCAAAACCAACTAAGTGAAGACCTCTATCGGCGTCACGTGAACGGGACCGGAAAGCTATTTGGGATAACATAAGAGGAGGCCTAAGAGCAGGCCTACTCTTTCCCCTAATGTAATATCATGTTCTCTCATGCGGTTCCCCGCGCTCCCCCATCCTATCCCTCTGCTTCTGATTTCATGATTTTATGGCTTAGCTTGCTACTAATGGCTTTGACTTCACTTTTGTAAGAATCTGTCAGCCTGAAAGCCCTATGGGTTAGTAAGATTATATTGCGTTTGAGCAATCTTAAGTTTTAGAATAACTCAAAGTTCTCATAACGATAGGAAAAACTTCAGGGATGGTTTGCTTTGGTAAAGACAGCTGAAGCAGAATGGTTTTTAGTAAAATTTTTTAAATGACTGTGTGGTTACACAACTGCACACCAGGTGGCGCTCACAGTCCACGATTCCAAAGACTAAAGTCCGGTTCCCAGCAAGAATTTCCATCCTTGAATCCTCTCTCTTCGATTATTTCTACCATAACTGGCAGTTTATGATCACGAGATTCATTAGTCTTTGCTGAATGAAAAAAGCACTCAAAAGAAATACAAAATGTATATATATGTATATATATATATAATATATATATATACATATATATAATATATATATATATACATATATATATATACATACACACACATATGGGCACAAGTTTTAGTGTAATATTTCTGGAGCCACAGTTTTTCAATTTATCATCACCAGGAATGCTCAATTTCCTCCTCTTCTACCCTCACACAGGCAAACACCAGTAACTCTGAAAGCCTGATTTAACTTCAATCATTATTCTTGTGAAATTCTCCCTAATGTTTCATTACAAACCTCTACTTTCTAATGGGATCTGGGAAACAAAGCAGCTCTTGAGATGAGCTTTTCACCAGGGGTGACCAGTAAGGAAGAGTGCTGAACGGGATCATCAGGAGAAAATCTCCCCTCTTCATAGCCGCCTTATTTAAGACACATTAATATTTCATTTATTCATTCAAATATGCGGTGAATAACAAAATATATTCTGTGTGTTGAGACCTCCCCCCAGAAAAGACACTCTCTATCCAAAGTGCTAGTAGGACAACCAAAGTACTGTAGTGTGGTGCTTCTAAGAGACAAAAGGATTTCAGGGAATCCAACTATATCAATCGTAAATGGTGCCAAGTTCCTTAACTTCCCTTAGTTTCATTATTTGAAAAATGAAAATAATATTGGTACTTCCGTCACAGCTATGCAGGGATAGTAAATAATCATGTCACTAATCTAACCTCAGGATCCAGTGAGCAAAATAGGACAGTTTGACATTTGGAATTCCATAGAGGAAAGTATTGTACAGACTGTATTAGTCAGCTTTCCCATCACTGGGACATAATACCTGACCCCACAACTTAAGAGAAACTTAATTTGGCTCATGGTGGCCCAGGGTTCAGTACAAGGTCAGCTAGCTCTAAGGCGGGAATATCATGGGGAAGAGAGTATGGAGCAGCCAAGATGCTTCGCTCGTTCGTGGTGGCCCGGGAGCAGAGCAGAGGAGCAATGCCAAAGAGGAAGGGCATGAGGGACAAGACACAGTACCGCAGATCATGCCTCTGAGATCCACCCAAACACACGCTTTGCTCTTCTGTCATCAGTTGGGGCCTATAGGGTCTTTGATTGCTGTGATGGAGCAGTACAGCAGAAAGAGCCCTGGCCATGGAGGACAGCTTGTCCACCAGTATTTATTAAATGACAGTTATACGCCAGGTGTACTCCAAAGCTTATATCTCACAGCAGTGTTTTAACCAGCCATTCGCTCCGGGCAGTCAGAGGTCACAGCCTTCTCCTGCTGGGACACTACTGTTTCTCCTGTTATTTTACAAACATAGCAACCTGCACATTCTTAGTTAGTGTATCCTGCTTTTGTACTTTCCTTTGCTTCAACTTCAAGCTCCTTGAGGCAGGAGGATTGAGGTTGCAGGCAAAGCTGGACAAGGCAGCAAGTTCAAGGCCAGTCTGTGCTACACAGTGACGCACTCCTCTGACCACTCTTCACCTCCCAAATCACACGTAGCTATAAAGTCACTAGTAATTAATTTACTGATGAGTACCACAGCCCCAAGATCTGTTTGCCTCCCCAAAGCCCACTTCTGAGCACATGAGGCTTTGAGAGGACATCCTGACATAAATCATTATACCCTGTACCCCTTGTCACCTAGAAGTTTGACTAAATTTTTTTAGATTCTTGGCAACATGATTCTAAAGTGCTCTGAGTAATTTCCTGCTTTTTTTAAAGTACAAAATGTTTCATCTTTTATGACACAATAGTGACAGTGATAGTAGCATGATGTTTTCTCTTTGTCTTGGGTTTTCGAAATATCTTTTCTGACGTGCAAGCCCAGCAATTTCTTGACATAATTTTAAGGCTGATGTTCTCATTGTCATTTGTTTCATCAAAACAATGCGCAAATAACAATTACAAACAGATAAGAAACCAAAACTTTCCTCTATTATATAAAATCCAAATGATTGGGAGAGCCATTGGTGAAACTAGATAATTCGTAAACCTTGAAGCTAAAATAGGCATTGAAAAGGCTTCCCTAAAGCATAAAATAAGAGCGATTTTATTTTATTATGGACATCTTTAGGACTAAGTAGGAATGCCCAATTTCTGTTCAGCACAGATGGACCCTTTCCCCTAGTGAATACACTTTTTACAGTGATTTCCACAAATTAGACCTGTAAATGTGAAAACTCCATTGTTTAATAGTTAAAGCCAAAGCAGCCATGTAACTGTAGCATAGAATTGCTAACTCATTAACACTGACAAAATTAAATTTCAGCCTAACTTCATTTGTGACCGTTCTCTGCTTTTTAGGGAGAAAAACCATCCCCAGTGGGGCATTGTTACTCCATCAGTCGAAAAGCACAATGCAGAATCCATTCTGTTTAAAGTCTTCCAACACCTGTTTTGAGGGTTTGGTTTTGGCAGCAAAGCTTCCAAGACATCGCTCTGATCCACGAGCAGCCTTCTTAGAGGAAGAGGTGAGAGAAGTTAAGAATGCTAGAAAGATCCATCAGTCCTGGCAGTTTATAGGGCTCTCACACCCATTCTGTACTCCCCAAGTTCATACTTAAATGGTCAAAATCTTGTGTATTTAAATCATTATCAACTTGGGGATTCTGTTACTTGGCTTGAGCTTAATCCAAGAAGGTATTCTGCACATGCTCGATTTCAATACTCCAAACTATTCTTGCAATAATCCTCCTCCCTTCTGTCCTTTTCCTTATATATTTCTTTATCAAACTAAAAGGCATTGATTTTTTCTCATTTAAATGAGTTTTCCAGAAAGTGAGGTCACAGCCTTTTCCTGCTCAGAACACTTCAAGTGGTTATAATTGCCCATATCCGGTATCGCGCTTTAAACAGAGACCTGCCCTCAAAGAATCTAGAGAAAGTCAGGGTAGAAAGAGTAGAAACTCTCAATGGAGTGAAGAATATGGTACAGGCACTTACCAAGTGATGGTGATTTCTATGTGATTGTCATTATCTCTACCATTATCTGGCATTCATATCTGCAAGTCACACTAGAACACAGGGTGGGGGGTACAGAGAAGGACCCATGTATATACAAGGTAGCATCAAAATATAGCTCAATGTTTTAAAAATGTTTTAAATTTTAAAAATTTAAAAATATAGCTCAATTCTTTAAAAATTTATTACAGTCAGATACACTGTCATTAAGCCCCCTCAACTATGAACCAAAACAAAGAGCCAAAACAACTTCTGCCTTCATTGGGGGAGAGGGGGTTTTGAGTATTTTGTCCCAACAGTGAAGAAAGTGCCTAAGACACCAAGGAAGCCTGGAGAGGTAACCTTTCACTGCATGCATCTGCCTCTCCAGACCAGCAGCCAGACGTCCAAAAGCCAGGCCTGTGAGAGCAGTAAAATATCATTAAACTGCCCAGATTAGACTCCAACTTGCAATCCTCCTGCCTCAGCCTCCCAAGGTTCCGGGGGTGACAGTGATGAGCCACCACACTTACGTGTTATTCTGACTAAACTGTCCCTCTTTCTTTCTGACTCTAGTTAAGATCAGAGCCTACCACCCAGGACTCATCACATTTAAATACAGTTCCCTTGGAAGCCTTCCTAGGTCCTCTCCAATTTTGTTAGTGCATTCAGCATCCAAAAATGTCTCCCTGTAGCACTTGTCTTTACTTTAGTTGACAAAAATTGTTTTAAGCAAGTTAGTTGTGTGATGTCAGTTCTGTTGTAGATCGTAAGTTAATTAGATATCTTGTGGGCAGTTAGATAGGGCCAGCCCAGGCAGGTCAACATGGAGCACAACCAAGATGCATTCACTGAAGGCCAGCATTGTAAAAGGAGAGCAATTTCCACACCCAGGAACAATAAATAGTAGTGAATGATATTCTAAATAGGTATCTGTTAGCTGGGTGGGGACCAAGGTCCTACCTACCCCTTCCAGGAAAGACCCCCCCACTGGAAATTCTGTATGCTTGCTTTGTGACTTGCTTTCCCATTGGATCCCCCATTTAATCAGTGCTACCTAGAGGACTATACTCATCCGAATCTTATTGGTTGGTCATGGTTTTCTCCACTTTACTTCTCACTGGTACTTAAGCAACTACATTTGCAATATTACTGATTCAGTACAGTTTTGTCCCACTTTGAACCTGCCTTACATCATGGCTTTGTTCCATAAAAACCCCCTGGGAAGACAGGTGGGTGGGAAACCCACCTTCAGACCCCCTCTGTCTCTCTTAGACAGAAGCTATCTTTCTTTAAATAAAGTCTCCCTAGAGACTCAACCTCCATCATTCCTAGAATTCATTCTTTGAACTTTTTTTTTTTTTTAAAGCAGGGTCTTGCTTTGTAGTTCAGGCTGGCCCTGAACTCACTATGCAGTTCAAACTCGAAATCCTTCTGCCTCTGCCTCCCAAGTGCTTGGATTACAGGCATGAGCCACCACCCTCGGTGCTTTCTTTGATTTTAGAGAACAGGAACTCATGCTTTGTATATCTAGCAGGTTTGGGATTTGCATCTCTTTCCCCTACATCAGTTTCACTCCACAGAGTATTGGTGACATCAGGCAAGGATGTAAACTGTTATGTCTGAATCATCTCTGTCTTTGCAGTGGTTGGCACCGTGGGTGGCACGCGGACATGCTCAGTAGACACTGAGTGCTTGATTACTCTCCACAGAAGTGTAAACTGGCACTGACATCCGTCCCCTGGGACAGTCCTGGCACTGACATCCGTCCCCTGGGACAGTCTGGGACGAGCAGCTGGTGTAATTAGAAGCTTTCAGAGCTGGCTGATTCAGAGCACGGGGTCTTTCCTCCATTGACTCTGCTGTTCTCTTTTTCTAATGACATTGACTTGTCCTCTTGGGCTGGCTTCACTCGTGACTGCTCGATGACTCCCCTGGTACGAAGAGAGGAGACAATACTCAGAGGCAGAACATAGACATTCTTTCTTGGGCCCTCGTTCAGGAATTTAAAAAGTCTTCTAGAATACCTCTCATTGGCTAAGATTATGTCATATTGTCAAAATAGCTTCAAATGTGGGGTACTCCAGTCCCAGGGTTGCAGCTAGAGCCACAAAGCTGAGGAAATTGTCTCCTCCATTTGAGTGTAGATGGCGCCCGGGCCATTCCTCTTCCACTGTCTTAGGAGGGGTAGAAGGTAATGGAACAAAAACTCAGCAAATTTTTGCTGCTCCAGGTGAGAGAATATGTGTGGTGAATCTTCTGGTTTAAACTTCAGGCACTTTTACCCTACTTGAACCTTATTAAAAGCTTATTTAATTTCATACATGGAATTAAATCAGAGAGAATTCTGGGAAAGGCATGCATGGTAAAAGCCCTTGAGGTGACTCCACATCTGTCAGCCACACCTAAACCTTCAGTGAGAAGCACTCAGCCCAGGGTACACATCCCCTCAATTCTAGAACCCTGGTTTATTGGTGTGTAGTGCAGTGCTTTTTTACTTTCCTGTCATCCAAGTACCACTTTTCTGTTCATGCCACACATCTTCGTTGGCATGAACTTGCCCTCAGCATATCTTCCTGAGAGTTTCATTGAATGTAGCTGCTTTTCACTTGCCATCAAGTGCAATCCTTTGCCCACTGTATGCAATAGCCTGCAATCTCTCAGATGGATGCCTTATGTAGGAGAATTGGTCCTGTAAGTAGCTGGGATTATAGGGTCGTGCCACTGGACCCAACTTTGGCCTATCTTTGTGAACACAGTGTGCGCTTTTGGGGGTGCCACAACAGACTCTCACAAAGAGCTTGCTCAAAACTTCTTCTCCCACAGTTCTGGATGTAGGAAGCGGGTCTGACTCAATGATGCCCGCGGGCCCACCCTCACTCTGAAGGATCCAGAGGTAGATCCTTTGTTGCTTCCAGCCCCTGATAGTGTGAGCCATTCCTGGACTTGTGGTTGCCACCCTAACAGAAGGGCCCCTAAACTGTACCAGATCTAAAATAGCTCCCTTTATCATGAACCCCTACAGTTCCATGGTGATCCCTACATTCTCAGGATGTGCCATCTGAACAGCTGGCAAACAGACATCCATAGGTACACTATGGAGTGTGCTGTGAAGAAGGCACACAACCCAAGGCTTTCTTTGAACCAGATGGCCCAGGAAGCCCCACTGGCTGATCCTCTGCTGTTGAAAGAACACAAAAACGGATGAAAGAGAACAATGCTGCACTAATCTCACCATTGTTTCAGATCACTACCTTTTCCGGTCTTCAGTTCACTTTGTTCTGGCTTCTGAGAATCTCTTGGAGAAACACCAGGTAAAGGATGTCCTCACTTCAGCTTTAAGGCTGTTAACTCAGACTCCCTTGATGTGGCAGATCAATACTCAGAGTTGCTTGTGTAGGGGTGACTCACTGCTCTGATCCTTCCCTCCTTCTCAGAACTGTTCTAGCATGGAAAAAAGTACTGAACACATTTCAACTGAAAAAACATTACTTTGCAAGAAGAATTTGTTCGATTTCCCTGTAACCCATGCTTCTCCAATATGACACAATTCTGGTGCTAAGGTCCTTGAACACATGTAATAGGATGAGTCACCTTCCCAGCCTGTTGACCTAAGAGCTACTTCTCAGGTACAGTGAACAAGAAATTCCACCTTTCTGAGAGCAAGGGCTCAGGGTGAGACTACTTGGGTTAGAGGTCTGAAACAGTGTGGGGAGGCAGCAAAGCAATGAAGAGTCCAACCTCTGCTACCTGCTGAGCACAGAAATTAAATTTGCATAATAAGGGAAACTAAGTAAAGCATTGTGCTATTTCCTTGTGTCTCTCTTTACTCCTTCAAGTAAGCCCTCCTCTTCCTTGGGTCAACAGAGGTCAGAAAAGCAGTCAAAGAAGAAAACAGCCACAGTTGTAGGCACAACAAATCCATTGGTCAAAGCCATAGACTAAGTGAGTCCAGGTGACTTTCTCCCTGTTCAAACACTCCTGCAGTGCAGCCCCAATGCCAGCTAGAATGGGTGAGAAAAATTGTTCCTGAAGACACCCTGCTGATTTACCCTGCCTATCTAGGACAAGACTATATTAGTTTCCAAGAAAGCTTGGTACATTAAGTTTTAATTACAACAAAGACAATAGCATCTGATCTCAATTTTCCTTCATTCCTCCTTCCTCCATTCCTCTTGGCTACCTAGCAGGAGCGAGTGAGACTCAGACAGGAGATTAGGGCATGGCAAGCTGGCTGGGGGAAGTGGATATAACCTGTTGGTCACGGAGTCCCAGAGCACATGCTCCAAAGCCCTGTACTTGGAAACAGTCCGAGAATTATTTCAGAACTCAAGCAGAGTTTGATAGGACAGCCTAAACTGACATCAGCCTGTGGAGTGGGAGATACAAAAGATGGCCGCCATCAAGCCACACATCACTGTGAACCCTTTCAGTAGCCCACTCTTTTCTTATCTTGAATTAGCCTCAACTCACTCCACAGAGCATGTTTTGTAGAGCCCAGCTTGACTAAATTAACTCCACTTTGAAAAAAAGGGCCTGGCACTGAGCTAAAGTCTCCATCTTAAAAATAGCCCCAAAATTCTTTAGAACATGAGTAATCCAATAAGGGTGCATGTTACTAGCAAGGACCAATCACCAGGGCAGCAGGCCTCTGTTACCTGATAGGGGTAAACCTAAGGATTCTGGCCGTGACTGCTGAGCTGACCCCTCATGTCCTGATAAAGAGGCTACTCCTTGAGACAAAGAAACTCCCTGACTAGCCAATACCTAAAGCCCCCGTACTCTTTTTAAATTCTTAGCCTATCCGACCACCCCACATCTTGAAACTTCCACCCCCCCCAATCCCCACCATAAAAACTTGACCCTCCTGGTGCTCAAGTCTCTCTCGGCATCCTGCTGTTGAGAGTCCCTGCTCAAGCTTGAATAAACCCTCATGTATTTACATCAGAGACAGCTCCTGGTGTTTTGGGGGACCTCGTGATCTGGGTATAATAGTTTCTTTTCTTTTCTTACATTCAGTAGATGTAAAACCTCACTAGATTTTGCATTAGTCTTGACCGATTTTTTGTTTGGGACAGAAACAACCCAAATAACCTTTTAGAAGAAGACTCCAAGACCCCTCAACCCGGTAAGAAGATCATATGTTGCTCTGTCTCTAGTACTAAAGTAGAGTCATGAGAAAGGCAGTCAGAGCAGCTTAACTATAGGGGCCCAGTTTTACAGGCCATGCGGGTTTGGTACAGGACATCAGGGCATGTCAGACTGGTTGAGGAGTAGCTCAGGGTCTTCTCCCCGCTGACCAAATCAAAGGACACCATATATTCGGGTAAAAAAGAAAAAAGAATTTATTCAGAGCCAGCAGAAGAGGAAATAAAGGAGCCCATTTGCCTCCAATCACCATTCTCTCATGTATAATTTGTTGGGATCTTGGGTAACAAGAAACACTATAGGAAGGGATCGAGGGAACAGTGGACAGTTTCAGGCTAGTTTCATCCCTTTCTGGAACCAGTTCTGTCTCCCTTGCCTGAGGAAATGAAATTGGGCTTGATCTCCAGATGCCAAGATCTGTATACTCTGTCCATTCCTCTGGAGAGAGGAGAAATGAGGAGCCACTTATACTCTAGAAAGTTTGGAAGGAACTTGGCTACGTGGGATAAAAAAGTCTAACTTACAGAGTTTCACTTTTACAGGTCCTAATATACCATAAAAGAAAGTAGCCCACCATTAAGAGTTAACTCATGGGGCCGGGGATTTAGCTCAGTGGTTCTGGAGCCTGCCTTGCAAGTGCAAAGGCCCAGGTACATCCCTTGTAACCACATACAACAATGCTGGGCGTGGAGACTCACACCCACCAGCAATCAGCACCACATACCATAGTGCGGGGTGTGGTGGCTCACGCCTGTAATCCCAGCACTTGGGAAGCAGAGGCAGGAGGATTGCAGTGATGTGAATTTGAGGCTGAGCTCAGGGCCTCAGAACTACAAAGTAAGACCCTGTCT
>PVIR01026657.1:10664-23939 GCA_004026965.1 Petromus typicus | reverse complement strand
TATCTTTAAATTCACATTAAAACTTCTGTGTCTTAAGAAAGGGTAAAAGTTTTAATCATAACTAATTTTTCTGCTGCTCTAGAGGCACAGTGTGACAGTAATAAATTACTATCTGTACTTTTCAGGAAGGTCTTCAAGACAAACTGAAAATAAAGTGTAGGTTGTAATTCATCTTTCAGGACCAAAGAGGTAAGTAAGCAGAAAGAAAAAGCGAACATGTTCTAGCCTACTAAAGCTGAATTTCTAGATTCTACTTACAAAATTGATCTCCTTTGAGACTGAAATATCTGGCATCTAAAATATCACTCCACGCCAGTGCTGGAGAACCCATGGCATGCGTGTTTTTTTTTTCTTCCAAAACCTAAGATGCTGAAGCAGGAGTTACTTTTTCTAAACTAAAACCTCAAAATTTAGTTTAACTTCAGTTTTGGGACTTAGTAATACATAAATGTCTGTGCAGTCCTAAGATTAGAGTGAAAGTGAGCATTAATCTGTTCCAGTAGCCAAAGGTTTGAGAAAATATGGAGCCCGGGGTGTGTCCTCTCCGTCAACAGTCTCTTTAGTTTGGGTGGAGCTCTCTCTCTTCTGCATTTAATGAAAAGTCTGTGAGATTAGGCAATAACTAATTCATTTCTAGATGCTGGTTCTTTCATTTTCTCTCAGGAATAATCATTTAGTTATCACCTTCTCCTATCTGATTTGCTTTATAGTCAATCAACAGGTTGCAAACATCTCTGCTTGTGGTTGTATCTGTGAAGTCAGAGCCCATACGAAGAAAGAAATGATGAGATAAAAGATTATTCTGTCCTGCTATATCTCTTCATCCTTATCGCTTGGTTTTCCAACATCATGTTTCCATTTGGCAGCATAAGCCTCCATGGGGTGGACAGATTTAGGATGTGCTTCACAGTAATCCTCTGTTAAGTAACTGTTGAGAAATAATCACTTACCAAAGTATAAATACAAGGGTGGGGAGTGGTTAGAGGGGAGGGGATTGGAAAAATGAGAATCAAGATATTTCATGTACAGGCACAAATTCTCAATGTTGAATGTGATCATAATGTGTATTTTAAATGTACCAATAAATTCAAAAAAGGAGAAAAAAATTGGAAGAAGAGTTGAGTATCCTCTAACATTGCCTCTTTTTCCTGTGTCTACTATTTCTCTCATAGAATAATGGAACCTGGGAACAGATCCTGGGTGACTGAATTTGTTCTCGTGGGATTAACAGATCAGCCAGATCTTCAACTGCGCCTATTCTTCCTGTTCCTAGTAATGTATATGGCAACTGTTTTGGGAAATTTGGGCTTAATGACTCTAATTGGATTAAATTCACACCTTCACACTCCCATGTACTTTTTCCTCTTTAACTTATCATTCATTGACTTCTGCTACTCTTCTGTGTTTTCACCCAAAATGTTGGAGAATTTTGTATCAAAGAAGAATGTTATCTCCTATGGAGGGTGTATGACCCAGTTGTACTTTTTCAGTTTTTTTTTCCATTGCTGAATGTTACATGTTGACGTCAATGGCCTATGATCACTACGTGGCCATCTGTAATCCACTGCTGTATAACATGGTCATGTCCCCTAGAGTGTGCTGCAATCTTATGCTTGGTTCATACCTCATGGCATTTTCTGGTGCCATGGCCCACACAGGATGCATGCTGAGACTGACCTTCTGTGATGCAAACACCATCAACCACTATTTCTGTGACCTTCTCCCTTTGCTTGAGCTCTCCTGCACCAGCACCTACGCCAATGAACTGGAGGTTTTCATTGTGGTGGGGATCAGCATCATTGTGCCCAGTGTCATCATCTTTGCCTCCTATGGTTTCATCCTCTACAGTATCTTCCACATGAGCTCCCCTGAGGGCAGGTCCAAAGCCTTCAGCACCTGCAGCTCCCATATAGTTGCAGTTTCTCTCTTCTTTGGATCAGGTGCCTTCATGTATTTGAAGCCATCCTCTGCTGGGTCTATGGATGAGGGAAAAGTCTCTTCTGTGTTTTATACTAATACAGTTCCTTTAATGAACCCTTTGATTTATAGTTTGAGGAACAATGATGTTCAAATTGCCCTGAGAAACACCATGAGATGGAGAAAGTTTTAACCAGAAATCATGGCTTTTTCTCTCTGTATAAAACCACAAAGTTATATACAAACAGTCCAATATTTCTGGCTTATTTCTTTCTTTCTTTCTTTCTTTTTTTTTTTACTGTGGTGAGAAAAACTAGAATCCTTTTAAAATAACCTATTTCTAATTTTTATAGAATATTTCTTCCCCTCTTTACCACATTCATGATTTCTTCCCTTTCCTCTTCTCCCATTTAGTATTGGTAAATTTAGGGGAGAAAATTATAAATCTTTAAACAAATTTTCAGTTTCAGTTTCATTTTTCCCACTGGAAAAAAAAATCCATGATCTTGTGATAATCAGCAAAAAGAATATTAGGTTCACATTCTGTCACTGAAAAGTGGGGGGTTTTTTTTGTTTTTTGTTTTTTTTGTTTTTTTTTTTTTTTTTTTTTTTTTTTTTTTTTGAGACAGGGTCTTGCTTGGTAGTTCAGGCTGGCCCTGAGCTCAGCCTCAAACTCATCACAGCAATCCTCCTGTCTCTGCTTCCCTAGTGCTGGGATGACAGGCGTGAGCCACCACCCCCAGCACTGTGGTATGTAGTACTGGTTGCTGTTGGGCGTGAGTCTCCACGCCCAGTATAGATATGTGGTTATTGGGGATTGAACCCGGGTCCTTGAGCTTGGAAGACAGGCGCCAGAACCACTGAGCTAAATCCCTGGACCTGAAAGGTGGTTTTTATTTTCCATTTAACCCTTAGATCATGAACGAGATCACGTTACTCTTCTCGTTTTAGCATCTCCCACTACATAAAAATGTGTCTCTTTTAAATTCCAGAAAACAAAATAGCCATAAAGTTTATCAGAGATTATCTACTTTATGTGTGCAAACCTTACATGTTAAACTTCTGTTGACATAGAATTTTTAAGTTTACTTTAAAATCAAGATAATATATAAGTGATTGTCTGTGGACATTTATTGCATGGATGGAAAGCGATCATCAGACTGATTATAAATCTACTTAGAATCAGACAGCTTCATAGTTTCCTCTTTTGTTTTACTTCTTGTTGTGGTCCAGGAAGTGATCTAGGAACTTCACACAATGAAGAATTAACACTGAGTGAATTTCTTAGCCCTTCAAAAAATTTTTAAATTTTGATATAAGGTTTTACTAAATTTTTAAATTGCCTGAGCTGCTTTCCAAGTAGTGATCCTCCTGCCTCAGCCATCCAGAAATCTAGGATTACAGGTACATGCTCCTCCATCCAACAATAACATAGATTCTTAAAGAAAAATGCAGGCTAATTGCAGGCTTCAGATTGCAAGTGTACCATTTTGTCCAGACTGTTATTTCTACTTCTCTCTCTTATTTAGGTTCCACTTTTTCCTTTGTTTCAGTAAACAATGAATATGAAGTTGTATTTATAGTTTTCAGGTTTATTCCAAGATAGCCAAAAAATTTATTTTAGAATGAGTAAGTGACTTTCTATCTCATTGTTTGTTCGGGAAAACATTTCAATAGATCTTTTTCATCTGGAAGCAAGAAAGGTTTGTCCGACTAATACATTTGGGAAGTGACTGCCAAAAATGGGGACTTAAAGTTTGAAAGAAATATTTAGTAGATAAGCTAAATATAACAGTGCCTATTATGGAATTTGATGTGGGATTATTTTTCTTGTACAAAACAGGCGAAATAATGACTAGGGGATCTTCATTCTAGTGCATCATTTGATATTTAAAATTTTAGAATAAATATAAAAAAGCTTAATACTGTACCATGTTTCCAAAGTCTACTGAATAAGGATTTTAAAACTTGACATACCTAGGTTTTTGGGTTATTTCTTTTTAGATGTTTGACACTGTTAAATCTTTTACTCATTTTTTAAGAGACCATCCTTTTACTGTCTGACTACTATTAATATGCTCAATTTGTCTTTAGCAATTTCTATTTACATAAAATACGTGATAATGGTTGGCTTGTTTTATTTTATTTACTACTTTTCATGTGATAAAAAACGTACCTAACAATCAGTATTTACATTACTTGGGACTCTTTTTAGACAGTGAAGAGGTACCACATTCTTTTATCTATTGTATCATCCTCTGAGTGTCAAAAACAGGTCATTAAATCTGTTTTCCTATCTTTCATTTCAAACTGTAAATAAAATAAGTTTCATTTTCCGAGAAGGTAAAGAAAGAGATCTGCTTGCATGTTTTTTAGAAAAAATTAATAAAAACAATTTAAATATAGTGTGTAAAACCTAAGAAGTCAAGTAAGAAAAAAGCATTATCTGATAGCTTTTTATTTAGCACTTTGAGAAATATGTACATATTTAGACTTTACACTAAAGAAGGGGTGTCAAATATGTGTTTTATTTACACAGCATGGTGCAAACCTCATTTTTAACTTCTGCAAGCTCATTCAGGTAATAAGTTCTGCTTTTAACTCCACAGTGACAG
This sequence comes from Petromus typicus, assembly GCA_004026965.1. NCBI lineage: Eukaryota > Metazoa > Chordata > Mammalia > Rodentia > Petromuridae > Petromus > Petromus typicus. Next base: position 19,407 of record PVIR01026657.1, on the reverse strand, counting down.
GGCTCAGCAAGAGGGTTTTGCCAAGTCTAGCTGGAGGGAATAGTTATTACTCTAGTCATTAGTTTACATGAAGACAGAGACCACATACATACACAGAGAGAGAGAGAGAGAGAGAGACAGAGAGAGAGATACACTAAATATGTGGGGTAATATTTTATGACAATGTACTTTATGTTATAAGCAAAATTACAGTATGGTAATAAAAGTAGGTAGAATCCTAAATGTGCATAGATTCTAGCCCATTCTTATATATTCAAAATTATTCTTTTTCTTTTCTCTCTCTTTTTCTTTTTTTTGAGATAGGGTCTCACTTTTTTGTAGTTTAGGCTTGTCCTGAGCTAACTATGTAGCCCAGGTAAGCCTTGAACTCACAGCAATCCTCCTGCCTCTGCCTCCCGAGTGCTGGGATTAAAGGTATGAGCCACCATGCCAGGCACTGTGGTATGTGGTACTGGAGATAGAACTTGGAACCCTGTGATTGCAAGACAGACACTGGAACCACTGAGCTAAATCCCTAGCCCCTCAAAGTCATTTTTAAAATGGACTATGTCGGCACAATGTTTATGTTAATGACCAACACAATAACTTTCTGTATGTCTGGCACATCTGTTTTGTTGTCTGGAAATGAGTTATTTCACTGTAATTAAGGTGAAGAGGAGATATAGTACTTTATGGGCATTGCTTGGCTATACAAAGTAAGTACTATTAAGCATTACAGTGCAGCTCGTTGTCATGAAGTGACTTCTGAGGCCCAGTGTCCAACATTCTCAGTGAATGAGAGCCTAGTGGAATCTCTTTTACTGTTTAAAGTTTCTCTCTGGCTTGAAATTTTAATGCAGTATGAAGAAACATGTAGGTGCTGCAATTATTAAGAGGAGTATTTTGCACACAGAGTCTTCTACATGGTTCCATCTGTCTGTCTGTTCCATTTGAAAAACTAGGACATCTGTGGGGCAAAAGAAAGAATATATCCAACAGGGAATGTAGTTCCCTGGAAACATAATGCAATAACAGGATTCAGTAAATTATTTTCCATAATAAAATTCAATCCCAGTGATCTTAATTCTCCAATCAAAAAACACAGATTAGAAAACAGGATCAAATAAAACATGATCATATTAGATATAAGTGATAGAACCTATACCCAAACAAAACCAAAACTAAGGTGGAAAATATTCAGTGCAACCAAAACCTGAAAGTAAACAGAAACAGCTGTGTCATTTTCAGACAAAGTTGATTTTGAGCCAAAACTGATCAGAAGAGATGAGATTACTATGTACAATTAAAAAGAACACAAAGAATATGTATATAGCCGGTAGGAGGGATTTAAGGTAGGGAGGGGAATGGGAGAAAATGAGAATTAAGTCATGTCTTAATATTGAGTGTGGTCATGATGTGCATATAAAATGTACCATTAAAGAATTAAATCAAGGGCTGGGGATTTAGCTCAGTGGTTCTGCCACCTGCCATGCAAGTGCAAAGTTGTGGGTTTGATCCTTGGTAACCACATACAACAATGCGGAGCGTGATGACTCAAGTTAACCGACAATCAATACCACATACCACATTTTCTATGGTAGAGTAATCCTACATTTTATTTAAAACAACACATTTTCTTTATCCAGTTGGCTGTTGATGGTCATTTGGGTTGTTTCCAAGATTTGGCTGTCACAAACTGATCTGCTATAAACATGGGTGCACACATGTCACTATGAAATGACTTCTTTAATTCTTTTGTATACATCCTTAGCAGGGGAATAGCAGAGTCAAATGGACCCCAAATCCTAGTGTTTTGAGGAATCTTCACACTGATCTCCAGTGGTTGCACCAGTCTCCATTCCCACCAACAATGGAGAAGGGCTCCTTCCTCCTCGCAGTCCTGCCAGAATTTGTTGCTGGGTACTTTTGAAATAGCCATTCTTTGTGGAGTGAGATGCATCCTCAGTGCAGTTTCCATCTACATCTCTTGGATGACCAGTGATGTTGAGCATTTTATTTTCAAACTATCCTTTTCTACTTTGGAATATACATTTAATGTTTCTTTATGTCTTTTCATATCTTGATTGGCTCGTTTGTTTTAACTCCTGAATTTTATCTCATTGAGGAGGCCATTATTTATTTATTCATTTTGCTACTTGAAAGTACTGGAAATTCTAAATAAACTTGTTATGTACATATGTATGTAGTGTTTTTTTGTGGACAAAAGTTTTCAACCTCTCTGGGTAAATATTTTTGAGTGTGATTACTGGATCATATTAGAAGTAGATTTAGCTGTTTAATAAGCTGTCAAACTACCTTCTAAATTGGTTTATCATTTTAAATTTCCACAAGTAATATATTGGAATTTATTTTCTAATCCTGACTAGTGTTTGTTATCATCAGCCTTCTGGAATTTGGCTATTCCAGTATGTTGATTTTATTTTATTACTCTTTTCACGTTGCTAATTATAAAGATGTAGTGGACTGTTTTTTCATGTAATTATTTGCCACCTGAACTGTTTCTTCTTTGTTATAGTTTTTGTTCTTCAGTTTTATTTGTATTTTGCAGTTATTTTTCTGTTTTGGGTTACTAGTTTGAGATTGTATGATTTGCCTTCTTTCAACTCTTAAAATGTATTTATGGCCCAGAATATGTTTTTATCATGATAAATATTCTAAATCATATATTTTCTGCTATTTAGGGATGAAGTAGTTTATAGATATAAATACTCTAGTTGAATGCTGATGTTTTGGTGTAACTCTGAGCTTCCTCTGGGAGTCTTTTATTTCTAAAAAAGAGGTGCTGAGGTCTCAAAGTACAGTAGTGGATTTATGTTCCTTTTTGGCTTAATGTATTTTGGATGTTGTGTCATTAGGAGAAACCACACTAAGGATCTTATATCTTCTTGGTATATTGACCCTTATTTTATTAATGTAGTGCTCTTCATAATGGAAACTTTCACTTACTCTAAATTGAGCCCTGCATGAAATTAAGACAGCTATTCCTTCTTTCTTTGCAGAAAATATTGAAAATAATGTTGCAGAAAATTAGTGTTAATACAATATGTATTTCTTCCCATAACTGACCCTCTAATATCACCAGTTCATTTTCTGTTTCTAGATATGTTCATTTTGGAAATTATTTATTCTTTGTTATTATAAGAAATGATTATTATTATAATATTATTATACTATTAACATCAGTGCCCAAAAGTTTGTGGGAATATATATTTTTATTTTCTTTAAACATAAAGGCAGGAGGGGGATTACTGGCTCCAGTGGTAATTGTGTTCCTAGTGTTTTGAGAAAATACATATTATTTTATAAGTGGCTGAAAACTTTAACCTCACCAGCAATGTCTGAACATCAAGTTTTCACACCTTCGCCAACATTTGGTATCAGTTGTCTTCTTTATTAAAACCATTTTAATAAGTGTGAGGTGTGTTTTATGGTTAATTTGTATTTCCATAGTTATTGAACAATTTGAGCATCATTTTCAGTGCATTTTAGCCTCTTGTAAATCTTCTTGGGGAACATGTGTCCCAACACACACATATATAAGTTTTATGTATAAATACACATTCATCTTTCTCTGAGTCATCATTTTCTTCCCTTTTTGATGTTGAGGGAATCTCACAAAGTTTCAATTTGATCAAATTCAATTTATTTTTTACTTTTTTGTCCTTAAAATATATTATCTAAGATAGCTTATTTATTTTAAGATCAAAAATATATACTCCTATTTTTGTTCTAATAATTTTATTACATTATTTCTTACTTTTAAATCTATAGTTTATTTTAGGTTAATTTTATATTGTGAATTAAGTATTTGAATCATTTTTGCCTGTGAATATGCAATTGTTCCTACATTATTTTTTGAAAAGACAGTTCTTCACGCACAAATTTTCCTGACATCTTTGTTAAAAATAAGTGATCATGTTTTGAGAGCTAATTTTTTAATTTCAATTTTATTTCATTTGAAATATATGTTTAATTTATATTTCAGTCATGAACTTGAATGCACTCAATTTGGGTTTAGGCACTACTCCTATACATATATTAGATGTATGAATTCTTTGTACCACTGTGTCTCTTTTCTGTAAGTTCCCATGATTTAAGAGTTAAAAGCAAAAATGAGAACACTGTAAGAACATTTGGAAGATACCATTATATTATTGGTGATTCCTAGGAAGAGTGAAAGTATAATGGAAAGAAGAAAGTCTTAAATATTCTTTTTCCTGAAAGTGCAATTGAAATAATTGCCTTTTTAGCAAACAGCAAAGATAGCTACCAGGAAGAAGAGGGAAGAGAACTTAGAGGTGGAAGGAGAGTTAAAATGGAGAAGATAATTTAAAAAAAAACAAACAAACAAACAAAACCCTGAGATATGTTAGGTAGATGCACCAACTCTCCAAGAGGAACAAGTAAAATAAAAATGAAATAAATAAAAATTTTAATACAATGCAAATGTTTTTATAGTTAAGAGGAAATGAGATTCTAGAAAAAGTTCTAGATTTTTCTGCAACGTTATTTTCAATATTTTCTGCAAGTTCTAGAATTAGAGGAATATGTATTGAGGTTCTTAATTTGATTTTAATTATTTTCCTAAGAATTTTCATTGGGTATATATTTTCAACGAATTTATAAAGTTAATTTAAATATTGTCTAAGTCAAAATTATTATCAGAGGCAGCTACTTATCTAGAATAAAACTTAAACATAAGTTTCCCAAAGGAAAACTTCCATATTTGATAGGAATCTACTTATATCACACAACTATATATTTTCATTAGCAAGAATGGGTCACATAAATTTATTTCCAAATGGACATTGATACATTAATTTCTAGTAGGTGTTGAGAACTGACCCTTTGAAAGGGGGATCCAAGTGTGCTTGCAAGTGCCTTTAATCTCTGAGAGGCCAAGGTGGGAGGATAATGAATTTGAGCCTGCCTTATGCAACTTCATGACTTTTGCAAGATCTGATTTTGAAACTCAACAATAAATAAATGATAAATAAATAAATAAATAAATTTTTAAAAAGGGCTGGAGTTGGAGCTAAGTGAGAATCTCTTCGGTTCAATCTCCAGTACCACAAAAGAAAAACTTTATAAGAGAGAAATGGATTTCAAAAATGAGATATTCCATAAAAAGCAACTGAATGAAGTTATTGTAATTCTTGTAAATTTTCAAATGAAGAAAACGACAAGAAAGGAGTTTGTGGGAAAATATCCTTTTATACTGGAGAGGAAAGAGAGAAGCAATAAAGTCTATTTCCCACTGGGTATACAAAGATGGAGAGAAGGAAACTTATTTTTGGCTCTGTGTTGGGAGTTGTTCAAGCTTCTGGGTAAAGAAAGATGTTAGAATGAATTTGTGAGTCCCTCAGGAACTAAAGGCAGATGGCAGACTATGGTATAAACACAATTTGTTTATTTCTCTTTTAAAGGTTGAATCTACTCCCTGGGGAAGAAACTCAGCAAGCCCTTATCATGTTTATTACTAAGCACATTGCATCATTGGTTTCATAATAAATCTTTATCTCATGTGAAGTGGCACATGTGCCAATAATGAAGACTTTTTTTTTTTTCTGTTATGTGAAAGGGCTTGAAGTCATAATCAGAAAACATGATCTGTAGTTTACAAAAATTTCCAGGCCAGGGTGGACACTGAATCTGCACTGTCTCCTCTCAGTATCCAAGAAATCAAGCCTAGAAACTGGAAATTCTCATTGCAGGTCTTTGGTGAGCAAGTAACAAGGATACAGAATCACCAAACTTCTTGGCCTAAGAAGGGTGAGTTTACAAATTCTATGGCTATGAATATCCTCCTCTGCAGTACAGGGATCTAAGTTAGGCTGGTTTGGTTCTTACGTTGGGCAGTCCTGGGACTCAAGTAGAGTTGGCAGAGGACTTTGTTCAGAGAGGGAGCAGAAATGTTTGGAAACATGAGAAAGAGTTTGCAGGATACAGATTGTCTTAGGCAGTATGTTCATTGTGCTGGGACAGAACTCTCTTGTCTGAGAAGATTTAGGTCTTTCATTTTGTGACTCACAAAACGTTTTGTGAGTTTGTGACTCACCCCTCCTAGATGCTACTTCCTCACTTGTGAATTGGAAGCAACACTTTGACTCCTCCAGAGTCCCGGTTGATCACAGAGGTTTAACTCCACCGCTGGCTGTAGATCAGTACCAAGCTGCTAAGGCCTCTGCATTGATTTGTACTGGTGAGAGGGTGGATAGGTGAAGAAAAGAGTGAGGAAATGAAAAAGATGGTTCTTTTCTGGAGCCTTTTCTCTGTTAGCCCTTGATGTTTGAGCACTCATATTTGGTTATGGAAGCACTGGACTTTAATTTGTAGGTCAGTCAGTGATGCCCATCAGTATTGTTATTTTGTAAGACTGTAACAAGCAGCTATCCTCATTGGCATCTGATCTCAATAAAGACCGATTCTGTGGGCTGTGGGCTCAGATTAGGTGAGCTTTAGATTTCAACAGTCCATGCTCCATTGTAGGGAGAAGAGATAAGAAGAACAAGGCTGTCCTTTAATGTGGCTGTTTTTACCATGACCACAGGTTCTACTAGAGAAGAATGACTTCAGAAAATGGCTCTTTTGTGACTGAATTCATTCTGATGGGGTTGACAGACCGGCCAGATCTCCAAATACCACTCTTCTTCTTGTTTTTACTCATGTATTTGCTCACAGTATTGGGAAATTTAGGATTAATAATCCTAATTGGGCTAAATTCACAACTTCACACTCCTATGTACTTTTTTCTGTTCAACTTGTCCTTTATTGACCTTGGTTATCCTTCTGCATTTACACCCAAAATGCTCATGAGCTTCATATTAAAGAAGAATGTTATTTCTTATACAGGGTGCATGATGCAGCTATATTTTTACAGCTTCTTTGTCATTTCTGAGTGCTATGTATTGATGGTAATGGCCTATGATCGCTATGTGGCCATCTGTAATCCACTGATGTATAACAGTGTCATGTCCCCTAGAGTGTGTTGCCTCCTTCAGCTTGGTGCATACATGATGGCCTTTTCTACTGCCATGACTCACACAGGATTCATACTGAGACTGACATTCTGTGATGCAAATGTTATCAACCACTATATATGTGACCTAATCCCTGTGATACAACTCTCCTGCACCAGCACTTATGCCAGTGAACTAGAGGTTTTCATTGTGGTAGGAATCAACATCTTTGTACCCAGTGTCACCATCTTTGCCTCTTATGGTTTCATCCTCTACAACATCTTCCACATCAGCTCCGCTGAGGGGAGGTCCAAAGCCTTTAGCACCTGCAGTTCCCATGTCATTGCAGTCTCTCTCTTTTATGGATCAGGTGCTTTCATGTATCTCAAACCGTCTTCTGCAGGGTCTATGGATCAGGGGAAAGTCTCTTCCATCTTTTACTCCAATGTGGTTCCCATGATGAACCCCTTAATCTATAGCCTGAGGAACAAAGATGTTAAAACGGCCCTGAGAAAAACCTTAACCAGAAGAAAAATTTGATGAGTGATTTAATTTCTATATGGATTTCATTGTAAGGCATGGTCTCTATTTAATGAGGAAGAAATATCTTTTTCTATTATTTTTAATCATGGTACCAGTTGAAGGTTCTCTTCATATGTTACAACTTTGTCAGTAGGTAGTTGCAAATCCTGTGCTTTAATCTTTTTGTGATAATGTTCATATATACTTTGTACAACCAACTAGATTGTAGAAGATAGCTAATAGGTATTTAGTGAGTCAATAGTATATTAAAGTTCAACAAGTTTAATAATGTAAAGATTCACTGCTCTTTAAGTAAAAGGGACAGAAGCCAATAGCCTTATTGGCTAGAGACTTATTTTAAGTCTCTTGCTGTTTCTGATGTGCTTTTCTCCTTTTATTAGTTGAATTTAGTTAAACATGAGAAATGTTTTTGCCTTTAAAGTTGACTGTGCCTGGTTTCTAAATGTTACATAAACTTATATCAAGGTGCTTTGTTATTGTTGTTCTAGAAACTAAGTTTTTATTTCTATTTGCTGTGAAAGAAGAAGCTTGTTGAGACAAGAGAGTTGGGAAAGGATAAGCTCAACACGGGAGCTCAGTGTTGTGCTAATTCTAAAAAAAGCATTGAAATCTTTTCAGGTATTTTCAGTTTAGAGGATGACTATGAGAAAGGATCCCAGCAACATGCCTTGAGTCCAAGATCCCAAAGATGCATCGCTTTTATTAGGAGGTTTCTCTAAGGAACAGAATTGGGAATGTAACAGTCGCATTTGTGTGAACTTGTACTTGCTCTCTAGGGCTCTGAAGTATGGTTCTCTCTGATAAAGCTTTGATAAATACTACAATCTTCAATGGCCATAGATTAGTAATTTTAGATGAGTGGATGTGAAAACAGGCATGGCCACTGCCACGGGAAATGAAGAAGAGAGAGAATAGTGAGCTCAGGAGAAGGATTGTGAGTGATAACTGAAACACAAGGTAGGAATTTAGGAAGTGAAAAGATGGAAGATTAAAGCTCTTTCAACAGCTACAAGAACTTTCTCCAAATTGGAGAACTTTACAAATGTTATAGGAATCACCGGTTTGTATGTAGGATGAGGCTTAAGTTATTTTTTATTTTATTTTTTTTTTTTTAGGTTTTTGGAGACAGGGTCTCGCTTTGTGGTTCAGGCTGGCCCTGAGCTCAGCCTCAAACTCACATCACAATCCTCCTGCCTCTGCCTCCCGAGTGCTGGGATTACAGGCGTGAGCCACCACGCCCG
>PVIR01026657.1:0-10564 GCA_004026965.1 Petromus typicus | reverse complement strand
AGGTAATGAAAGACAATGAGTCTATAAATCCTTGATTTTAAATTCTGAAACAAAGGACAAGTTAAATATGTTCTATAATAATTGTAACATTTATTATTTTATCATTTTCTAATCTTCAATTCATGTTTATGAACTGTGATATTTATAATAAGTGCTTTAATGTCTTGTTTATTTAAATTTTGATGTTGAGTGTTTTAAAATTATTTACTTACAACTTGAATTGATCACTCATATTCCACTTTCTGATCCAGTATCAATTTGCATTTTTTTCAAACAAGAAACTTCTGTTTGTGTAAAAGAGTGTGGATCTTGCAATTTATTTTTTATTTTTTCTTTAGTTTAACTCTTTTTTAAAATAAAACAGCTCCTTTTATTGAATGAGATAATATATTTAAAAAGGGAAGTTACATATCTCATAATCATGATGCTTTATAGACATCTTAGGGATTGATTTTCTCTGTCATGTATTTGATCACTAATTGGAGTAGCCCAAGGAGTAAATTAAACCGAATCACTTAACTTTCATTTAACAGACTCAAAAATATTTCCCTTTCAGATAAGATAAATTTTCATTCATTCTATAAGACTTTGTGTGGATAGAAATAATGTTCAAAAAACCATAAAGACTTGGTAAAAGTTAAGGGTGGCAGAGTTGAGATAATTTCATTGATAGCTTTTGATTAGCATTTTTACATATAATATTTAATGGTTTTGTTGAAAGGACATAAAAAAATAAAAGAAAGTATAATGGTATTAATTTTTTAATCTGAAATGTAAAAGAAAGTCATAGAATTCACTTGGGTGTGCATATTCTAAAGTGATATTTTTAAATCAATGGAGAAACTTGGAAATTTATGAATGTTAGTTGAAATTTTTCAGTAGGGAAATTTGCTTTTTGAATTTAGAATTAGGTTAATGTAAACTTTCTCCAAGTTAGCTACCAGTGCTGGTGAGGGTCATATGGAGTGAACAGGACCACAGTACCTGGCAGTTAAAAGCTGGAGAAAGCCAGAGGTAAAAGGGCCTCATTTCTTTATCCCTGTACTTCTTTCACCTCCAATTTTCATTGGCCTTCACTCTGTACCACTCTTAACCCTGATACGTTATAGAATCACAGCTTTTCTTTGGAAAAATTCTGAAATTGTCTTATCTATCCAGTAATATTGCTATGTATTGATTGTGGGAGCCGATGAGAGATTTTTCTATAAATATAGCACAGCTGGAACATCTTTGGCAGAAGTAGTCTATTTTGGGGCACGATGTTATGTAAAATATCTATCTTTGCACATTAAAATCTCGGCGTGAGGCAGTTTTACTTCTGAGGCAGGAATTCCATCTTTTTAGGGCATGGGGGGTAGTGGAATCATTTGTGCTGCTCAAGGTCTCCCTGAGGCAGGAAAGTGAAAACATACTTTGGGCTTTAGGCTGCAGACCTTGCACGGAGGGGGAGTCCCTTCTGCACTGTTCCCATCTGACAGTCCCTGTGTTCCTCAGGTGAGCACTGGAAGGTAAGCAGAGCAGGAATTACAGTTCTCATCTCATAGATGATGGGTCTGATGCTCACAGATATTTATGGCTCATTCAAAATCATAATTTAGAAATGGTTGGGCAGCCACTATGACTAGATATTTTGCTTCTAAATCCGTCATTTTAAGGTTTTTTTTTTTTTTTTTTTTTTTTTGAGACAGGGTCTTGCTTTTGTGGTTCAGGCTGGCCCTGAGCTCAGCCTCAAACTCACATCACAATCCTCCTGCCTCTGCCTCCCGAGTGCTGGGATGACAGGCATGAGCCACCACGCCCGGCACTGTCGTATGTGGTACTGGTTGCTGCTGGGCGTGGGGACTCCACATCCAATATTGTTATGTGGTTACCGGGGAATCGAACCCGGGCCCTTGCGCTTGCAAGACAGGCGCCGGAACCACTGAGCTAACTCCCCGGCCCTAAATCCGTCATTTTAAATTAGAAAACTTTTAGATGTTTTTAAATTAGTGCAACTTGAACAATGCTTTCTGTGAAGAAACAATGCTTAAAAGCATAAATAAGAACATCCACATAAGAAAAATGTCCAGGGACTATTTTTCATAGTTCATATTTCATAGTTCTATTGCCTAAATGAAGATTTATAAATATATTCTTAAATTTTAATGACATAGATGATAAATGGAAATGGAAAAGACTGGTCTATACTATCCTTCTTGTTTTCAGTCCCAGGGTCAGCTGTAATTTCTTCCATCTGACATCTTATTTCATCTCACATCGCTGATGTTATGAGGCACCCAGAGGAGCAGCCCACTGAGGCAGAGATCGATGCTGTTCAGCTCCTCCTGTGGAACACACACTGCCCAGTGATGGCACATGTAACAGTTTTAGAAATGAAGGATATCATTCCATGTCTGGGGTGTCCTCTTTCCACATGATCTTTTTATTTGTTTTAGGCTGGATCCACATGATGATGAGGTCCTATTTAGGTGCTGAAACTATGAATAAAAGTCAGAATATAATCAGGATAGAGAAGGAAGACTAGGATCAATAAGATAGGACCTATGGAAGACATGCAATGTTCTATTTTTAGATCTTCCTAATTATTTTAATGTCCATTTAAAAACAGATGGAAGTCTATGTAATTTATATACCTTTACATTTGTACTGATGGTAGATTTTCCAATATAATCAAGTAATAAAACTTTGATTAGAACTAAACTTTAAGTAAGCAGTATACTAATCCGTAAACAAAGACTGAGAAGAAAGACCTTCGTATAAGAACAATTCCTAATGTCAAACGTCTCTCCTAGGAGACCAGGAGATGAAATATACATTGTAATCCAGATTGGTTCAGGCATAGGAGTCCTATTACAATCCCATATGTAGAATTTCCACCAGGTTCGGTGGGAGAATTAAGTCAACATATCATGTGAAGATTTGGGATATCATTATTCTCAGATTATTGATGTCATAAAAATATATTGCACAATTTTATTTACTCAGCTCCTTGAAGAATCTTGAGTCATTATATATAACTTTTCAAACACTATTTGGTTTTTTTCCTCTGTGCATAGCTTTTATTATTTAGATAATACAAGTATCATCAATGCTGCATAACATGATTATGTGCAATACATAAATATGAACTGTCTGTATATACCTGCAGATCTCACTTGGAACTAAGCTACATACAACAGAAAGCAAAACTGAATGCTCTAATAGAAGTAAAAGCTAGGAGCAAACACTGCAATAAATCACAAGCAGTGCCTCATGTACCTACTTATTTACAGATGAAAATAGGCATTATTACAGCAATAATCTGACTATACTCATTTATATATCTATAAAAAAACCCAGAAATTTCATACATCCCAAGAAATCTACCATTATAAGACAGAAATGATATTACTAGAGAAGCATCAGTGAAGTATACTGCCTCTTCTAGTCTTTATTATACGGTGGTGGAAATAAAGCAACTGATACAATACACCCAAGAACACAACAGTCTTGCATCCAAGTACAATTAGCATGATAAAGCAATCCTTTGCAAGTAGTACTGAATATTGGTTATGATTTTCCATGCAGAAGAGTACAATTACATTGAAAATTGAAATTTTTCATAAAGCTTTCTTGAACCAAAATATTCAGCAAACGATGCACATGAAAAACTTACAGATCACATACCTTTGAAATTTAAAAATTCAGATGCATTTTATTCAACAGAGCTACTGTATATGAAAATCAAACAGGTTTATTTTTTTTCTTGTAAAGTGATTAATCCTGGTGCAGTTCTGTGCCACACACATTTTTAGTAATGAGAATAATGTGGACAAACATCCCCTCATGCAGGCCAGAACAAGCTTCAAAGATTATCTCAAGACCCTGTTGTTGACTTGATGGTTTTACTTATAATCAGTTGTGATATATACCTTTCAGAAAATGTGTTATTTGGCAGCTTTTAGAAGACCAGTTTACCAGGCTTATATTTGGTATCAAACACTGGTGTCACAGGAAGGAAGATCTGATCCTTTATAGCTTTCATTCTATTTCCAAAGAACATTAGAAAATTAAGAGTGTGTGAAGTTCAACTATTGTAGAAGTAGACTACCAGTCCTTTTGTGGTGCATATTGAAAGAAATATAGATGCATAACACTAGCCAATGATTAAACTTTGCTTATATTACCACAAGGCAGATAAGCTACAAATATGCAGAGATTTCATTTATTTTGTTTGGCACTTGGGAACTAATCTTTTCCTCCATTTTAATCTCTGTCCTTTCAATTTGCTGTGCAATATTTATTCACTTTTATCCAGGGGAGGGCATATAGCATATACACTTGTGTATGGTGTTGGGTGAGAGTCCAAATACACCTGTTGTGCATGCACATAGTTAGTTACCCATCACTATTTGTTGATGAGGCTTTTCTTTCCTTATTAAAATGCACTGGTGACCTGGTTAAAATACACTGGTTTGTATATGAATGAGATTGTTTTTCATGTCTGCTCCATTCCACAGCGATGTATCTGTCTTTGTACCAATGCCACACTCTTGGTTACCATACCTTTATAGTTGGCTTTTAAGCCAAGAAGAATGAAGCTATTGGCTTTAAAAAAAAAAAAATACTGTTTTGGCTATTAGGAGTTCCTTGACATTTCATATAAATTTTGAAATGGATTTTCTATTTTTACAGAGAACCTAGAATTTTGATAGATTGCTTTGAATCTGTGCATCCTTTTGAATACTAGTAATTTCTAGTAGTATTAATTCTTCTGATTTGTGAATATATAATGTGCTTCCATTTATTTATGTCTGATTTCTTCCAGTAAATTTTCTAGTTTTCATTGTACAAGTCTTTGGTTAAGTTAATCCCTAATTATTCTATTGTTTTTGTGATATTGTAAATAGAATTGTTTAATTTTCTTTTCAAATTCTTTGTTTTTCCTATATAGCAATGTCCATATACACTTGCTTTGTAAGCCCATCCATTATAAGCACTATAACTGCCCTGATGACCCTCAGAACAGAGCCATTCTACAAGGACCTGTTTCCAAAACTTTTGATTTCAGTATCCCTTTGTATTCATAAAAATAAATTCAAATCTCTGTTTATGTGGGTTATATCTGACTACATTTCTATTTATCCAAAATTGTAAGAAAAAATTTTAAAATATTTTTTCTTTGAAAAACAGCTCTAGTCAGGTCAACGAGTCTGTAGGCAGAATAGAAATGAGAAAATCACAAACCCAGATAGGAAGATCATCATCACAGGGGAATGTAGGGAAAAGGGAAATGGAGAACACTGAAGCTCAATAACTTTGACACTGAGCTAGTAACAAAAGTAGATCTAGTACAATGGAAATAAGAACTGATCTCTGAGATGAAAACAGAGATACTGTCCACAGTGAAATATATGATTAAAGAACAGATCAAGGACTTGATAGTTTGAGATAACACAAGGAACGGAACCTTTTAAACAGCTTCAAGCAGAGTTCTAGGTGATTAAAAATGAGAACGAAAGTTTGAGAAGTAGGATGAATGAAGCTGAGGACCGAAAATCTGAACTGGAAGACAGGATCACAACCAATGAACAGGAAAATATAATTTATGGAAAATAGCAAAGTACCAAGAAAAATTAATCCATCATCTCCTAGATGACTTAAAGAAGAATAACAGGAGACTGATTGGAGTCACTGAAGAAGCAGGAGACAGTGCAAAAGACATAAACACACACACACACACACACACACACACACACACACACACACCTATTTACAGATATAACAACAATATAACAACAGAAAACATTAAAAGAAAAGGAAAAGAATTGTACATACAGATATATGAGGCATATAGAACTCCAAAAAGTAGTAATATAAAAACAATACACCTAGGCATATAATTATCAATGCTCCAGATATTCAACAAAAGAATAAAATACTGAAATCAGTTAGATTAAAAAAAAATCACATTCAAAGGGAAGTTCATCAGGTTCACAGTAGACTTTTCAATGCAAATGCTCAATACAAGGAGAACTTGAAGTGAAAGGTTTCAAGTCTTAGAGGAAAACAATCTCTAACCTAGATTGATGTATCTGGCAAAACTATTTCAACATTGATGGGAAAATATGATACTTCCATAACAAAGAACACCTGAAAAACTTCACGATATACAAAACCTGAATTCCAAAAAATTCTGAAGAATATCTTGTAAAAAAATCAATGAAGGTGACAAAGTCATGAGACCCAGCAGAGTGAACTCACTGGGCAAGGCAAGAACCTTAATGGAAAGGGGAAATATAAAAGAGCCAAGAACAGGAAAACACCAGGACAGGTATAAATCAGGCCATATCAGTCATAACCATTAATGTCAATGGACTCGAGTCAAATAAAAGATACAGACTGAAAGAATGGATTATGAAATAAGATCCTACAATATAATACATACAAGAAACACATCTAATTCAGAAAGAGAGTCATAGACTGAAAGTAAAAGGATGGAAAACAATTTTCCATGTGACAGGAAATTGCAAGAAATCAGGAGGGGTTATTCTATTTACAGACAAAGTACATTTCAAACCAAAACTGATTAAGAAGGACACTACATCGTCATACAGGGAATAGTTCAAGGGAAAGAGATGACATTCATAAATATTTATGCACAAAATTCCAGTGCACCCAACTATATAAAACAATTATTAACAGAGATGAAAATCCAGATAAACACTAAAACAATAGTAATAGGGGACTTCAATACCCCTCTGTCAAAACCAGACAGATTGACTGGACAAAAAAAAAAATCAATAATGAAATAATTGAACTGAACCAAATCTTTGAACAAATGGACTTAATACATGCCTAAATGCTATATCATCCTACAAAGTCATAATATACATTCTTCTCAGCTTCTCATGGGTCATTCTACAAAGTAGATCACATGCTAGTTCATAGAGTACGTTTAAGTAAATGCAAATAAACTGAAGTTATCCCCTGTATACTGTTAGATCATAGTGCCTTGAAATTGGAGCTGAATAGCAAAAGAAACAGTAAGATCCTCATAAACACTTGAAAATTGAATAACACTCAGCTGAATGAGCAATGGGCCACAAGAAATTAAACAGTTTTTACAATTAAACAACCCCAGTACAACATATAGGAATGTATGGGACATAATGAAAGCAGTTTTACAAGGGAAATTCATAGCAGTGAACATCTACACCAGGAAAACAGAGCAAGGTCAAATAAACAATCTAATACTGAACCTCAAGCTACTAGTAAAAGAGGAGCAAGACAAACCCAAAGCTCATACACTCAAGAGAGTATTATAAGAATCAGCAAAAGTTAATGCAATGGAGACTAAGGGAATGATTTAAAATACAATGAGTTGAAGAGTTGGTTCTTTGAAAGGATAAACAAAATGGACAGACCTGTAGCAAACATTATCAAACAAAGGAAGGAAAAGCCTCAAATCCATGCTATTAGCCATGAAAAGAAGGAAATCACCACATATTTAGCAGCAGTCCAGAAAATAATGAACTTACTTTGAAAATTTGTATTCTAATAAGTTGGAGAACATAGAAATGGATAGATCATACATTCCTAGACACATATAAACTTCTAAAGTTGAACAAAGAAGATATAAAAATGTTAAATACCTCAATATCAATCTGTGAAATTGAAAATGTAATAAAAAACCTACAGACAAAGAAAAGTCCTGGTTCTGATGGATTTATTGCTGAATTCTACAAAACTTTCAAAGAAGAGTTAATGGCATTACTTCTCAGACCCTTTATTCAAATCAAATGGGAAGCAGCACTCCCAAATTCATTCCTAGAAACAAACATTATCTTGATTCCAAAAGCAGAGAAAGACCTATTCAAAACAGAGAACTGTAGGCCAACTCTTGAATGAAAAATAATGCAAAAATCCCAGTAAGATATTACAAACAGAATACAGAGAATCATCAAGAAGATTGTACATCATGACCAATTTGGATTCATTCCAGGGATGCAAGGATGAGTCAACATACTTGAATCAATAAACATAATACATTAAATAAACAGACTCACGGACAAAAACAATATGGTCATCTCATAGGGTGAAAGATGCAGAAAAAAAATTTAAGACAATCCAACACTCATTCATTATCAAAACCCTACAGAAAATTAGAATAGATGGACCTTATCTCAATCTAATAAGAGCTATTTATGAGAAACCAACAGCCAGCATCACCCTAAATGGTAAAAAACTAAAGGCCTTCCTACTAAGATCAGGAAAAAGAAAAGGATGTCGACTCTCACCATTCCTATTCAATATTGTGCTGTAAACATCAGCTACAGCAATTAGGCAAAAGAAAGAAATTAAAGGAAGAAAGACAGAAAAGGAAGAAGCTAAACTGTCATCATCATCACCATCATCATCATCATTATTATTATTATTTTGATACAGGGTCTCGCTTTGTAATTCAGGCTGGCCCTGAGCTCAGCCTCAAACTCACATCAGAGCAATCCTCTTGCCTCTGCCTCCTGAGTGCTGGGATTACAGGCATGAGCCACCACACCCTACACTGTGACATATAGTTCTGATTGCTATTGGGTGTGAGTCTCCACATCCAGTATTGTATGTGGTTACTGGGGGATCAAACCCATGCCCTTGCACTTTCAAGACAGATGCTGGAACCACTGAGCTAAATCTTCAGCTCTAAACTGTCATTATTGAGTGATGACATGATACTCTATATAGAGGACCCTAAAAACTCAACCAAAAGACCACTAGATTTAATTGTGAAATTTAGTAGTATAGCTGGATACAAAGTCAATGGTCAAAAATCAATAGTCTTTGTATATACAAACAACAGACTTACTGGGAGAGAAATGGGGAGAAAAGTCCTTTCACAAAAGTATCAAAAAAAAAAAAACAGAAAACAAAACAAAACTTAGGAATCAGTCTAACAAAGGGAGTGAAAGACCTATACTGTGAAAACTACACCACTCTGAAAAAAAAGATAGAAGAAGATATTAGAAAATGGAAAGATATCCCTTATATCTGGTTAGGTGTAGGTGAAAGCCAGGCTTTCACTAAAGTTCAGCCAGGCATTGTGACTCCATCTCATCTTGACTCTACTTCAGCCAAAAGCAGGACTGCCTTTTCAAACCCAACAGCATATTTCACAGATCTACAGAAAATATATTCATCTGGAACCACAAAAGACCTAGAATAGCAAAAGCAATTCTAGAAAACAAGGACATGGCAGGTTCTATCACATTCTCTAACTTGAAAGTATAATACAAAGCTACTGTGATAAAAACTGCATAGTACTGTAAAAGTAACAGACCTCAGGATCAGTGGGATAGATTAGAAGATCCAGAAACAACTCCAGATACACTAAGCCACCTCATCTTTGACAAAGGAGCCATTTATCCTCAATGGAGGAAAGACAACCTTTTCAACAAACAGTAGTTGAAAAACTGGGCTCTAATTTACCAAAGACTAAAGCTAGAATTATCTCTTTCACCATATATTCAATTAAAATAAAAGTAGATTCCAGATCTAAACATTAAAAGACAAATACTAAATCTACTGGAAAGCAGCTTAGCTAGAACTCTTGGAGCCACTGGCTTAGGGAGAGTTGATGAACAAAACTTCTAAAGCATGAGAACTAGCAGAAGGAATCAACACCTAGGATCTCATTTTATTAAAGAGCTCCTGCACAACAAAAGAAACCACCAGAAGAAAGAAAAGACATCCAGTAATATGGGAAAATTTTTTTACCATTGTTCCTCAAATAAAAAGCTACTATCTAGAATATATAAAGAAATTAAAAAGTCAGGCAGGGGATTTATCTTAGTGGTTCTGACACCTGCCTCGCAAGTACAAGGGTCTTGGTTTGACCCCGTAACTACATGCAACAATGCTGGGTAGGGAAACTCATGCCCACTAGCAATTAGAACCACTTACCACAGTACCAGGTGTGATGACTCATGACTCTAATCCCAGCATTTGGGAGGCAGAGCCAGGAGGATTGCTGGGAGTTAAAGGCTGAGCTCGGAGTTAGCCTGAACCACAAGGCAGACCTTGGCTCAAAAAAAAGTCAACCCCCCAAATTTAAAGACCAATTCATAAATGGGATCTGAAATGAAGAGACACTTTTCAGAGGAAGAAATAAAAGCAGCTAATAAGCACATCAAGAAATGCTCAACAAGCAGTGCTCCCAAACTCATTCCTGGAAGCAACCATTACCCTGATTCCAAAAGCAGAGAAAGACCCAACCAAAAAAGAGAACTACAGGCCAAAATCTCTAATGAATATTGATGCCAAAATCCTCAACAAGATCCTGGAAAACAGAATACAGAGAATTATCAAAAAGATTATACACCCAGACCAAGTTGGATTCATCCCAGGGATGCAAGGATGGTTCAACATACGTAAATCAATCAATGTTATACACTATATTAACAGGCTTAAGGACAAAAATCATATGGTCATCTCAATTGATGCAGAAAAAGCATTTGACAAAATACAACACCCATTTATGTTCAAAACTCTACAGAAGATCGGAATAGATGGTCTCTATCTCAAACTAATA
>PVIR01026656.1:0-23660 GCA_004026965.1 Petromus typicus | reverse complement strand
TATATGCTCCTTCCCATCCACCCCTTCCTCTTAACTAAGTTGCCTGGGGTCTCAGTTTAGACTTTACGGTCTATCACTGTCCTTTCACTCCAGGGGGAGAGGTGCCATTTCTCTATATTCCTGACTCTTCTCTTGTGTCACCTACCACAGAAGTTCTAAAGAGCTTTCCTATCTGACCCCCACCCAACTATGGGGCAAAGACGCTGCTCCCCACAAGACATAGCAGTGACACAGGGCAAACTATTTAGTATAAGCTCAGCAAACACTTTCTGCATGGCTTACATGAAGATATTTTCCTACAAATTAAAATATGTATTTTACAAAATATGGACCTTTGCCATATACTCACCTGTCTGTATAATTAAACATTTCAATAGTGCCTTGATCTTAATAAAGAAGAACTATAGGTAGCATGATGCCTTATCCCTTTAATTTTTGAGACTGCTTCTAGAATGTTTGGGATTTCTTTCCAACTAAATAAATAAAGTCTCCCCTTTTCCCATTAGTTTTCACATGGAAAAAATATAAAAATGCATGAGTTTCAGCTATTTGAAAAGTAGAGAGAGCACATAAAAGGCTAAAGAGTTTGGATTTCTTCCACTGATTCCCGCATCCAAAAAACACTCTCTTCGGGCTAAGACTGCTCTAGACATTAGGGACACAGTTGGAAGCGGGATGCTTCATGGTGGGGAAGACAAATACATCAACAAAGAACAATCAAAAAGATCTGGGGATGGAAAGTGCTATCAGGAAAACAATGGGATTTGTGACAAGAGATGGGAGTGTGGAAGAGCTGACTTTGGATAGTCAGTTCTCTAAGTGGAAATCTGGAATCTTTAAGCTGAGATAAGGACACTAAGAAGAAAGCAAGAATAAGAATTTTGGAAAAATATCCATGGAGCCCATTACATAAACTGTTAAAGCACAAAGTTTAAATGTCCTGCTTTCAGCAAACAGAAGTCTATTGATGCTGGGGGAGTCTCATCTGTGCTTCTCTAGCTTCCCCTGCCCTGTCTCCCTTCCTCATAAACAGGTTTGCTGCTTGTCTACCTTGGAAACATCCCCTAGGCACAGAAGTCCTCCAAGTGGGATAGGTAAGAATGTGTTGAGGTTTGAACGTGTCTCGCCAAATTCACATGTTGAAAATTTTATCCCCGGTGCAAAGTGTTGAGAGCCAAGGGCTTCAAGAGGTGATTAGGTGCAGGTTTGGCCCTTGTGTCTGGACTGATGTTGTCCTCAGGAGTGTATTCATCACAGAGGGGTCTTTACACAGGGTGAGTGTGGCCGTCTGTCCTGCTGCTCACCTCTCCACTCAATGCCTCCTGTATGGACAAATCAGCACGGATCAAGAAGGCCCTCACCAGATGAAGCACCTCTCTTCACCCTTCTTGTCTGCAGAACTATGGACCAGATAAAATTCTTTTGTTGTGGATCTCCTAGTCTGTAGGATTCCATTAGAGACGCATAGAGTGGACCGAGACAAGTGGAGAGCCTTACTTTTAACTTCAGATTCCATCCCCATCTCTGACTTATGTGACACCAAAGAGCACTCTTATCCATCTACCCCTTCCAGCCTGAACAGCTTCATGTTTTCAAATCATCAGTACTGGCTCTGGCTAATGGAAGACAAAAGTACATTATGATTAGAAACATATAAGAATTTACTGACATGAGAGAAACGCAGGCGAATCAAGCTAGACAATGGGCAGAAATCCGGAGGCTAGGTGAGCACAGCCACATTCCTAACAGGTGCATCTTCTCATGGCACAGTCAGACATCAGTGCTCCCTGATACACACACACCCAGCACTGCCACGCTGCCTGGTGACTACCAGACCATTAAGTTTCCACACCCATTGTCCGTAGCAATCTCTCAGCATTCTATTGTTTTCACATCTCTCCTGCCAGGTTCAGACTCCTTGGCAGAAACCAAGGAATCCATTTGGTCAAATCATTTCCTGCCTCCAACTTGATTTTCTAATCTTGATAACTGGGACAGTGATGTCCATTCTATTGTGCTGCCATCAGGCACCAATCCAGTAAGACCAAACACCACTGCTGTGTTGTTTACATAGTTTTCACTCCTATTTTCAGCTTGTAGGGTTATTCAGATAAGCAAAGTAGCTTCCAGTTCTAATTGCTGTATCTGGCACAGATAGCTGTCTTCTCCTTTTCATTTTTTTCTTATTATCTCTTCTGTCTCCTTTCATATTCTCTTCAGCACATCTTAATTTTCAGACTTATGTATTTTATAAATAGCACTGGCCAACCTTACAATTTTCTTTCAATGTATGAAGCAAAAGAATGTCTCAGGTATAATTATGAGGATTTCATCCTTCCTTGCCATATTTTTTAACTGATGGATTTGTTTTGCTGTGGAAGGAAAATACATGTTTTATCCTCAATATTACTGATATCTTTAGTCACATAGATCTTTGTTGTTGAGGCTCTATTGTGCATTGCAAGATATGTAGCAGCAATGCTGGATGCCAGTTTTTCCCTTCTCTCCACACCAACAGCTCTTGGGGGGCAGTGGTGCACGCCTGCAATCCAGCTACTCAGAAGGCTGTGGTAGGAGGATCACAAATTCAAGACTAGCCCAGACAATTTTGAAAGACCTTGTCTCAAAATAAAGAACTAAAAGGGCTGACATGTAGTTCAGGAGTAGGGTGTTTACCTAGCATGTGGTAGACTTTGGGCTCAATCCTCAGTACTAAAAATAAAGATTTTTCTGGGGGTGAAATTGTCCTGGTTGAGAGCATTTTAACTGTGATTACTTTGCAGAAGACTGATATATATCCTACTCTATCTTTACCATGGGGATTTTCTAAATGATATCTAAATATATTTTCACAACTTAGATTAATCTGACTGCTCTTTCAAAAAAGGAATTAGGTTTTTCCAAACTACATCCTGGACATCATACAAGGCTGACATAACTTGGATTTGGGGTTGTAGGTCATGCCCCTGTAATTCTAGTCCACAAACTAGAACTGTGAATAAAACAACTCACACCGATCTTGTTTACATAGGATAAGTAAGCACACTACTGTCCAAAT
The DNA here is from genome assembly GCA_004026965.1 of Petromus typicus. Taxonomy (NCBI): domain Eukaryota; kingdom Metazoa; phylum Chordata; class Mammalia; order Rodentia; family Petromuridae; genus Petromus; species Petromus typicus. The sequence goes on along the minus strand of PVIR01026656.1, from coordinate 20,602 downwards.
TTTATAATCTTTTAATTGTACAATATCTTGGATTGTAGGATTTGTGAGACTCTATGTTCCTTAAATTACATTAAATATTCTTAAGTTCCTAATAAGCCATAAGTGGTACATATATTTACCCCACTTTATTCCTCAGAATTTCTCACAAGTTGCAATTCTAAGGATGTTGCTGAGTGTTATGCTATACCAAAATCATCTTGGGAATGTATTAACAAAAATATTCTTGATCTTCTGCTCCATAGTGTTGCTTTGAATATGAATAGCAGACTCCCAGGAAGCTATCAGCTAGAGGCAAGCATGTGAGGGAATTCTGCTGTGAATTGCCCATGTCCACTGAGAAGGACTGGTCGAAGTTTTCTTCACACTGACAAAGGTTCTTCTAAAGCACGCTGGCAGGCATGTTCACCATCGGGAGTGACACACTGCTACTGGAAGCTTGGTCATGACCTTGAGACACACTAAAGGGTGCTGGGGGCTTCACTGGAGCTTTCTAGTGAGCTAATTTTTTTTTTTTTTTTTTTTTTAGGTTTTTTGAGACAGGGTCTCGCTTTGTAGTTCAGGCTGGCCCTGAGCTAAGTCTCAAACTCACATCACAGCAATCCTCCTGCCTCTGCTTCCTGAGTGCTGGGATTACAGGTGTGAGCCACCACGCCCAGCACTGTGGTACTGATTGCTGCTGGGGTGAGTCTCCATGCCCAGTATGGTATGTGGTTAACTGGGAATCGAACCTAGGTCCCTGTGCTTGCAAGACAGGTGCTTTAACCACTGAGCTAAATCCCCGGTCCTCTAGTTAGCTAAATTTGTAGTTTTGCTTCTGGTAATTAAATGATGTACCATTGGGATTCGAATGGCTTGTGTTATAAGCCAGCTGGGACCTTCAAAAGATAGAAGTTTGATGCTGTGGTGCTAGAGTTTAATAATACATTAGCTATAATAACCTCTTCTGTTTTAGGAAATTCTCTCCCATTTCTCCTAATTCGTTGCTTTCTAAAGTCTTTCACTATATCACTTGAGGTAGCAAACAATCATCTAGATATAACAATCTTTTATTTGAAGCATACATCATATCAATTTTAAAAATATTTTAAGTAAATAAAGATGTGAATTTCATTAAAGTTTTACCACAGGATGATGTTGCTAATGTGAAGCTCTTTAATGGCAGTGACAGTTGAATGATCAGTGACTACATTTGTTTTCAGTTATTGACAACTATTTCCAATCTCTATAAATGTTGATTAAATTCTAGTTATAAAGTACATTCAGACATTTAAAACTAACAAATGCAAAACAGATGTTTTATAATGAAAAAGAAGCAATTCTTACAAATTTTACATCTAAATCACCACTTCTAACCTCACTACTTCTTATTTACTTTGCTTTTTTGATGTTTGCCTTCCTGTTTTTATTTTATCAGTACATGTTTGTATCATTTCTAAAAGTATATTGTCAAGGATAAAATAATATTAGTCACATTTTACTGAACAAGAGAATTGTGTTATACAGAATTTTTTTTTTTTTTTTTTGAGACCGAGTCTCACTTTGTAGTTCAGGCTGAACCTGAGCTCAGTACATAGCCCATGCAAGCCTCAAATTCACAGCAATCCTCCTGCCTCTGCCTCCTGGGTGGTGGGATTGCAGGCGTGAGTCACCATGCCCGGCATTGTGATATGTGCTACCAAGCATCAAACTCAGGACATTGCACTTACCAGGCAGATGCTGGAACCACTGAGCTAAATCCCTGATCCCAGAATTTTTTAAGCAATGAATTTAACTATTACATGAAAGGAATAGTAAAATTTCTGAACTCATGTAGCTTCAAATTACATCATACATACTTATGCCTATAATTATCATGTTCTTAGCAAGAACAGGCTTTTTATCATTCAAAACAATCTAATACAGTTTGTCTTGTAGACAAACTACAGAAGATGTAGAAGTAGATTTATCACACAGAAAGCTGCAGAACTGTCTGAAAACAAAGTTAATACCAAACATTATTTAACTCTGATTATAGCAGTGTGTGTTCCAGCAATGACTTTGCACATCTACTAGAATAGACCATTTCTACCCACTGACTGCTTCAACCCAAAATTATTTCATAGTATGTGTCAGTAGGTTAAGAACCAACTGTTAAACTATTTTTATCCTCTACGGAGATTACATATACAAAGGAAGAGGCAGAAGTCTTTTTTTGGGCTGCTCATTTTAGAAATAATTATTATGTACTTATCATTATCCTCTAATAAATGCTGTTAGAAAACATAAGTAGACAGCAAAGGTAGAAAGAAAGAAGGATCTTAGAAGTCTGTTGAGTTGTGTTGTCTTCACTTTATGAGAATTACATAAAAGGAGAAACACGTACTATGATTTATGGTCAGATTACAAGAAGGAAGCTTGTACTCTGCCTTGCAAAAAGTTGGCAACACCAGCAAGTCCCTGAGAGCCTGCACGCAGAGCAGTGCCATGGACAGCACAAGGGAATCACGACACACTTTGGGGTATGTCCAAACATGTGTGTACAAAGACGTACGAGGTCTGTGCTTCATTACATTTGAAGAGCCAATCTAGTTGTAAGGGTCCAGTTGTAAGTTGTTAGTCTGGTGGAGAAACAGAAATAAAACTTAAGAAAAGAATTGGGAATTTGCAATCATGTCGGTGGAAAGTGAAGGAGCATATATTCGCTAAGGGTGAAACTCTAGAGATAAAACTTCCTCAGATCCCTAAAAATAAAGGCTTCAAGAATTCCTGTGTTGCAAAAGGAGAGGGGGAAAGCAGGCCTTTGAGAATACAGGCAAAATTCTGTGTGTTTCTAGAATGTTCTGAGGCAGAGAAGGATAATTCAAGGTAAGTGCTGGTCATCTGTGCCACGATACATTTAAAGGCCAAGGATAAACTGAAGGCAGAGGACCTGATGATGAACACGTGGAAAAGCAATTAAAACAGCTTGTGATAAGTTGAAGGCAAATTCGAAGGAAGATCATTTGGTGACAGTTCTCCTGGGAGTATGGCAGTGACACCGTATTTCATCTCCAGCTCAGCCTGAACAGATGGCACGAATGAGAGCCTCTTCACAGGTTTCCTCTGGATTTATAACCTCGTCAGTCTCATTTGTTTCCAGAAGGGCTACAAGCTAACCTCATCTGCATTCCCAGAGGAAGCAGAACAAGATTCATTAACAAGATATTTGAGATGGGACTGCTTATGGTATTGTGGGAGAAACTTTATGAATTAGCAACACAATATGCTATAAAGAACAAACTTTCACCACCACAGAGCTGGGATTTAGTGCTCTCTAATATAGCTATGTTTTCGATGACCTAATTGGTGTCAGGACTGCCAGGTTTCATCCTCTTAAAATTAGCTATTAATGCTAAGATTTATAAAATTATTTTCACATCACATCAAATAAATGGAAACATGATATTCTTCAGATTTTCAAATTTAGCAAGTACTAAAATGAACCTTTTAACAATAATAAATCTCTCTGTATTATATCAAAATTCTCTGTTCTGTCCTAGAGGTTTGAAATAAAGTCTGGAATTAGTGCATTTTATTGCTATGAAATACTTCAAATTTTCTCTTGATGTGTAACCCTCCTCCCAGGTTTTGCTGGCCCTGAATTTTATTAATGTGATTTCATTTAATCACATTTTATTATACACTATGGTACATTAGAAACTAAGAAATAAGACTATGATTTGATTAATTATGGTCCAGAGCTTATAATTATGTCTTTGGACTAATGAAAGTAATTTCTTCTGTTGTAACAGAAGTAATCCTTGTATGTACATTATTTTTTTAAAATTATCTTTATTGGTACATTATGAATACACATGATACTCACATTCAACATTAAGCATTTGTACCAGAATATGACATGATTTGATTCTCATTTTCCCCTTTTCCCCCTGCCCTGCATTCCCCCAACCCCTATATACACAATCTTTGTTTTCTTTTTTCTTTATTATTACCACATTCATTTTCCCCTTGTTATTTATCCTTACATGCTTTCCTTTTAAATATTTTCTACTTTGCAATATCAACTATACATACTACAGCTCATTTAAAACTTCATATTCTCATATCAGAGAAAAGATATGGTATTTGCACCTGTTTATTTTTTTATGAGGACGTCCTCAAGGTACATCCGTTTGCGTGTGAATGACTCAATCTTATCATTTTTAGTGGCAGAGTAATACTCTGTACTATAAAAGAACCACATCTTCTTTATCCAGTCTCCAGTTGATGGACATTTAGGTTGTTTCCAAGACTTAGCAATCACAAACTGAGCTGCTATAAACATGGGTGCATGTATGTCGCTGTGAAATGACTCTTTTAATTCCTTTGTGTATATGCCTAGCAGAGCGATGGCCGGGTCAAATGGGACCTCCAATCCTAATTTTTTGAGGAATCTCCACACTGATCTCTAGGAAGAAGTAAGAGCAGGTAAGAAGTATATGAAGAAATGCTCAACATCATTAGTCATTCTAGAGATGAAGAGGAAAACAACACTGAGATTTCATGTAACTCCACAAAAGATTAGCCAGCAACAAATGTTGGTGAGGCTGTGAAGAAAAGGGAACCCTTCTCCACTGCTGGCGGGAATGTAGACTCATATAACCTCTGGGGAGATATGTACATTATTTTTTATGAATAAACAATGATTCTATTTTTTAAAAAATCTTTATTTGTACATTATGAATACACATCATCATTGCATTCAACACTGAGAGTTTGTACCAGAATATGACATGACTTGATTCTCATTTTTCCCCCTTTCCCTTCCTTTGAGTATGAGACTCAATCTTATCATTTTTAATGGCAGAGTAATACTCCATTCTATAAAAGAACCACATCTTCTTTATCCAGTCTCTAGTTGATGGACATTTGGGTTGTTTCCAAGATGTAGCTGTCTATTTTTTTATAGTTATCTCTGGTTATAAATAACAGAATACTTCATTGAACAATCACTACATTTTCATAATAATTAAAAGTTAATAAACAAAGTATGGACTATGACAGACCTCAAAAATGATCTAGAATTACTGGGTTTTTTTCTGCTCCTCTGTCATTAGAGGAGATGAATGAACCATAGCTCTCCAATTCTATATATCAGAATTCACTCATTTTGAATGAGATTAAATGTTTTATCTCAATTCTAATTTAAAAATTTCTAGGCAAAACACTGGTTTAGGTTTCACAACCTGTTTGTCTTTATATGAATCACAAACAGGCACCACTGACACACCAAATAATATGGCTGCCCACGGACACACTGAACAAAATGGCTGCCCTGATTCAACAGCCGTTTTGATAATGTGTGCCATAACAGGCTATGCTACAGAGGAACAAAATAACTCACTGATTTGGTCACTTAAGCTTTTTTTTAGAAAAGTTCACATACATAAAAAAAGGCTACAAACATTAGTATTATTTGAACCAGCAAAAGTAATCTTAAGGAACCAATCTGTTATTTTGGTCACGTGTCAGCACAATGCTGCTAATTTTAGTAGTCTACTGGTAGGCTGCAGTGGAATATGCAGTGAATAAGAGAGCAAAATTTTAAAGACACAAGGTAGATGCTTTTATCTCATCACTGGTTGAGAAGAAGTTATTTTAGAAGAAGTTTGAGTAGTTGAACCAAGTGCTTCATGTCTGCTTTCCTCAACTGCTGAGACTAGGATATAAAAACTGATCTTCCCTGTGTCTGCTAGCACCACAGATGGCCCTGCCACACAATTCTAGCTGCCCCTATCTTCTAGGAGGATAACTGCCATGCACCCACCATCCCTAAGTATGGCACAGGAAAAGAGAAGAAAATGAAAAGCCAGGGGCTGCTTATGCTCAGATTTCCTGAAGTGTGAGACAGTCAAATTCCCTAACCCTTATACATACCTTATTGTGCTTTTCTTGGACCCAAACTGGATATAATGCATTCAATCTAGCTATTCTAACACCAAAAAAAGTGGCAAACATAAGTCTGTGTCTCCATTTTAAAGGTTGTGTGATTTTATTGCTAATCTTATTACCCTTGTGATAGTTAATTTCATTTTTCAACTTGACTGGGCCATAAGATGCCAAGACAGTGGGTTAAATGTTATCTGAAGGTCAGTGAGGATATTTCTAGGTGCGATTAATATTTGAATTCATGGACTGATTAAAACAGCTTGTTTCCCTTAATGTTGGTGGACTTCATTCAACTGACTAAAGACCCGAATAGACCAAAAAGACTGAATAAGGAAATTCCTCCTGTCTGACTACTCTTGCTTTGAGACTCCAAATGAAAAAGTGACTCTTGAGTGTTTATCCTTCCAGGCTTCAGACTAAAATTTGCACAATTGAGTTTCCTGAATCTCAGACTTTTGCACTCAAAATCAATCTATATCAGCTCTCCTAACTGCAGATCATGAACTTCTCAGCCTCCGTAACATGTGGACTAAATCCTTCTCTCTCAGGGGTGTTAGTGTGTTGCTGTGTGTTTGTGTGTGTGTGTAAATGTGTGTAATTTTTATAAATGCTTTGAAGGATACCAACTACTTGGGAGATGTGGTAAACTGAAAAATAGTTCTCCCAAAGATACGTATGTCTAAACACCAGCCCTTGAGAATATGTTATATTACATAGTTAAAGGAATCTTGTAGGATAGGATTAACCAACTCGGGATGGGAAGATTAACCTGGATTACTTGCATAGACTCCAAGTAACCATGAGAGTCCTCAGAGAAACATGGATGTTGGCAAACGCAAATACAAGCCAGAGGGGAAGGAAGACGTCACACTTACTGACTGTGAAAGAAGTCATCATGAACCAAGAACTCCTGAAGCCTCTCAAAAGTAGGAAAGGCAATATTTCCATAAATCACACAGCTTGTGGAGCAGACTTCTGACTCCTATGTGTATGAAAAACTAAATTTATCAGGCCAGGGATGTAGCGCAGAGGCACCATGCCTGCCTGGCAAGTGCAGGAGGCTGAGTTCAATCCCTGCTACTGCAAACAAAACAAAACAAAACAAAAACCCACAAAAAACTAACTTGTTATATTATTACATTTGTGGAAATTCACTGCTACTGAAACAGGTTTGATTAACAGTAGTATCAAGATAACTAGACTCCAATATGAGTTTCCAAGGAATGTCTCAACCTCTAAGTACCACCAAATGCAGTCAAAACTCTACAGAGGCAGTAGGAGGCGTATCCTTTGAGAAAAGTAAGTATTCTTTCTGATCTAATAAATATAGCATGGCAATCCTGGATTAATTTATCCAAAACTGACCTTTGAACTTAGCTATTCTAAAGTTTTTGTGCCTAGGCTGTCAATATCTACAGAGTGGAAATTTCATTCACGTGACATTTAATATAGAACTTTCTGGATGCATGATTACTTTTTGGAGATCAAATATTACCTCATTATCAGATTTACAGAACATAATGATATAATTATGAAGCAGCTATTTTCAGCACACTCTGCCAGGTTATTTCTTTGCCAAATCATTATGCCGCAGGAAAGAACTCATGGTGTTATTGAAAACAAGTTGAGTCTCGTGAGCAATCACTTCAGATAATTGCATCTTTATTATTGACAGTTCCCTTAGGAATTTTGGGCCTTGAGATCTATTCTGCCCTGGGAGTGCAATTCATTAAGGCTTCTGTCCTGAGCCAGTTTTAATTAAATTGTGTTCCTTTTCTCTTTAGCATCTCATAGCTCATTTTTCTTAGCAGGTCACAGTTATTGTAGAAATCCAGCTGTTCAATTAATCTGAGAATCCTTCATATCTGTCATGTCAAGGAACTTCCCCTTGGTTTACGAGGTCAGTAGCTTATTAACAAGATGAACATAAAGAATACATTTTCTTCTCTATAAAAAGAAAACCATAAACAAGAAAGGAGGAAACAAAATAAAGATATGATCAATATCTCAGCTGGCATCTTTTAAGAAAATAAAATCAGGATTTGGAGACACTGATAAGCAGACACTATGTCTGTGGCAATCACACTAGGCTTATCAAATGATTTGCTTTTTAGCTTTCTTCATTTTGAAGAAATAAACTGCCTTGTGATTAGAATGAAATGATAGATAGGTTTTGCAAGATTCATAATTTGTCATCACTTTTCTATTACAATTCTAACAGATTATAATTATTATTTTTATGCACAAAATGAAATAGATTTGTTTGTTTGTTCCTTATTTGTTTTTTCAGACAAGCAATAATGTACTATTAACTGCCTGTCTTGTTAATTGTCACTGTCAGTCTTCAGAGTGATAACTTTTTTTGTCAGCAATGCAGGTTCTCCCTCACTGTGGGTTAAAAATAAGTCTCTTTGTTCATCTAATAACCTAATAAATATTCATTGAGTGTCTTCTTTGTGAACAGCCTCACACAAGACGCTGCACAGAATATATAATTGTCAAAGATAGTCCCTACTTTCTGACAGTCAGCAAGGTGAGTCATACAAGTTGACTGTCAGTCTCTGTCTCCAAGAGCTCAGACCTGTTGTTCTTCTGCTCCCACCTTCCCATCACTATGTTTGGGAGCAAATACGTGATTAAAGCAATAGGAATAAAAAGGAAAATAATACCATGAGATACATTTAAAAACAAAATATGAAAGAACTTAGGAGCTGGCTAAGAACTTAGCAGTTGGCTTTAGTGATAATACAGAGAGTATTTTAATTTTTTTTGAGACAAGGTCTCACTGTGTAGTTCAGGCTGGCCCTGAGCTCACTATGTAGCCCAGGTGAGCCTTGAAATCACAGAAATCCTCCTGCCTCTACCTTCCAAGTGCTGAAATTATCGATATGAGCCATCACACGAGGCATTGTGGTGTGTGGTACTGATTGCTGATGGGAGTGAGTCACCATGTCCAGCATTGTGGTATGTGCTTATTGGGGATTGAACCTTGTGCTTGCCAGGCAGACAGTGGAACCACTGAGCTAAATCCCTGGCCCTGAGGATAAATTTTTAAAACTATTTTTCCTTTAGATTTTATATGTGTATTTAAAAACTAAAACTAAAACATTGTATTATAGGTTTTAAAATAGGTAAACAGATGCAGATACACAGTGAAGGAATACCTTGGAAAGAGGAGGCTCTGATCAAGACCAAGACGGTGCTACTCTGGCATTATGGGGAAGACCTGATAAGAAGGAGATGAAAGAATGTCTCTGAGAGTAGCTCATGCAGATTCCCAGATGGCTCTTGTTCCTTGTAGATAATTATCTGAGCTTGCCCCATAATAGTGTTATCAGATAAAGCCTGGCTCCTTCTTAGCATATATTCATAGCAACCACTAACCCCTGCTGCCTGCTTGATTAGCATATTCCCTTTGTAGAATTTTGGTGTAAAGATGAAACCCTGGTGAGACAAGTAAATTGAGTTAACTACCTGCTTTGAACCAGATACATGTGTGGCAGATTAAAATAAACTTTGCCTTGACTCAAGGAGCCTTGGTCCCCTGTGCTTCACTGTCATATGTCTTATCTCAGTGAGACCCCCTCCTTCATGACCCCCAACAATGTAGAATGCATGTGAAAGATACAACATAAAGGAATGAATCGCGAGTGGAGAACTGGGAATATATACCATTGTTTAAAGATTAGGATATCAATGTGAAGTGGCGTATTTACTTTAACTGTGTTGTACTTTCTTTCCTACAACACCATTAAAATTAATTTCAAACAGTGCAGCTTAAAAGTTCAATGAGTCAACAAAAAGAGAATTTAAAAACTTATGAAGTAAACCTATAAAAGAAAGAAGAAATAAAGAGCAGAGAAGATACACTGAAAACAAAACAAACTTACACTAATGCTGTCAATAACTACATCAAGAACTAAAGAACAGGAGAGCCCAGCAATTGGTGCAGACTGCTAGAATGTAAGCAAAATCCAGCTATTGTTCTATCTACAGGAGATGATGTGAAATAGAAAGACATAGACAGTTTTCAATGAAACAGGGAAAGCCATGGCATGCAAACAGCCTTAGAGGCTATCTAGCATCAGCTGAGAGACTTTAAGACAAAAAAAAGTGCTATCAGATATGAATAAGAAAACGTCACTCTCACAATAGTATTGACCTTTCAGGAAGATAAATGACAGTTATAAATGTGTAGATACCTAATAAGAGAATGACAAGTGAAATAAAGATTGACAAAGTGAAAGGGAGAAATTGCCCCACAAACATCGCTGTTCCATGTTCTCAGCAAGTAATGAAACAGCTGGACAATTAGTAAAAGCACAAAAGAGCTAAAAAAACAAAGCTATGCTGTTCTGATTGTTAATTTTACAGAGGTATATCCAAATTTGGTCACCTCAACTCTCTTTCCAAGGGTATATAGTATGTTCATAAAGGAACTCTATCCTAGACAGAAGATAAATATAGTAAATGTTAAAAGGAAAAGAAGGATGGAGAGGGGCAAGAGGAAAGGAAAGGGAGCAGTGCAATACTGAGTGAAGTGTAAACATTTTGAAATGAATTTGCTAGAGTTTTGCAGGCCTGCAAGTGGAATGTGTTGTTTACACCCACATTTCCCATAACAAGCAATAAGATGGATTTGTGCAGAGGTAGCAGGGCAAGGTCACCAAAATCCAACAAAACTTAGAGATAGGCCAGAGGAACACATTTTGGCGATCTATTACACAGAATGGTGACTGTAAGAAGTAATAATGGTCTGTGTATTTCAAACTTGCCAAAAGAGTAGATTTTAAATGTTTTCCTCACAAAAAATAAATCTGAAGCAATATATGTGTTAATTAGCTCATCATCATCATTCCATAATGTAAGCATATCAAACTCACATTGTACCCCTTGTAGAGTTTTTGTCGATTGAAAATGCCATGAAAATCCCTTTGCAGACAATGGTGGAAGATGAACGAAGCTCCTTGGTGACCGTGGAGGGCACACCATGGTTACCACGGTCCCTCCATGACCTTCTCAGAGCTAGAGCCCCAATCTTCCCAGTACCGTGGGTGTTGACTGCTGAGTGCTTAGGATTTCTTGCAGCCCAAGGAATGCCCTATCTGAGCCTCTGTCCTTTCCCAGAGGCAGATTGCATCCAGCGTCTGGCTGCCCTCGTTGGACACTGTGAGGGGCCTCCCAATTCTAGAACTGCCCATACAATTAAACAAGGTTTTAGCTGGGACCACTCCTAAGCGGTTCCTTTTGACTCAGGGTTTCCCAAACTCAGCATTATTGACATTCTAAATTGCATAACCCCTCATTACAGTCACCACCCTGCGTGTTATAGGGTATTTAGTTGTATCCTCGGTCTCTACCGCTGGATACCAGGAAGTCCATGGAGGTTGTTAGATACGTCATGAAATGCAGAGTGTTCCCCAGTGGAGAATGATGCAATCTTTCCTGCTTCATCCACTACAAATGTTGATCCTAAAGTGTCCTCACGTAAACTTCCGGCGTGCAAATCACTGGATCTGTGGCACACCCCAATGACTAGTTCACTCAATGAACATATGTCTTTATTTATTGGTAAATTATACTGTGGTACTGTAATTATATTATTTGCTCTATAGAGTAAAAATAAAAAACAGTTTAAGGTAAGATAAAAATAAACATAATTAGTAGTTTCTTCATTTTCCCTACTCCCCAGAAGTATTTAGTACTTCCTCCCAGGGAGCCCAAATTCTACATTAAAGACAGATGCCCAGGGAGTGGGGAGGAAATTGCAAAAAGCATGTTAGTGGAAGGCTTAACCTTAGTAATCCTGAGTCAGGAGAAAAAGGGGGTAGAGTTTAAATAAAGATTTCAGCAGTGTTTTGATGATAGATGACAAGATAGAAAAAGTCAAGATGTATATCCAGTTTACATCAGATAACGAGAATAGTGTAGCAGACCTACACAGACCAGGAGACCAGGTGTGTCTGACAATGCTTAAAAAAGCCACCCATTAAAATTGCTGTGGAAGAATGCAACAAAAGTTCCAATCTGTCAAGGGCTATGAGAAGTAAAGAAGGGAAGATGGTGACTTAAACTCCAGAGGCAATTTCTTTTCACTGTATCATTATTAGATTAAAAGTACATGTACTAACTCCCCATGATAAATGTAATTGATATTTACTGCAGACATGTCCTAATAAATAAATGATAATAATAAAAATGTAAATTCTTGAACTTCCAATTCATTCTTTTTTTTTTTTTTTTTTTTTAAGGTTTTTTGAGACAGGGTCTCGCTTTGTGGTTCAGGCTGGCCCTGAGCTCAGCCTCCAACTCCCATCACAGCAATCCTCCTGCCTCTGCCTCCCGAGTGCTGGGATTACAGGAGTGAGCCACCATGCCCGGCACTGGTATGTGGTATTGGTTGCTGCTGGGGTGAGCCTCCACACCCAGTATTGTTATGTGGTTACCGGAGATTGAACCCAGGCCCTTACACTTGCAAGACAGGCGCTGGAACCACTGAGCTATATCCCCAGCCCTCCAATTCATTCTTAATCAAAACTGAAAATGGGCTACCATGCACATTCATTTTATTCAGATAACTTTTACTATTAGAAATAAGGAGAAATCTTTAGAAATTCACTATAAATCTGCAGATGAATATAGTAAGGAATTTTTTTAAAATGAGCACTCCATTTTACATGGAGTAATGAAAACAAATGCTGAGAGTACACATGTTTTCCAGGTACATGTGAGGTTCTTGAAGGATTCCTCACATTTTCCTAAGAAAGTCTCAGGGAGATGACCCACAAGTCCTCAGGACCAGGTCCCACCTGCATCGGCACACTTTAATAAACAAAGGAAAAAATAATACCTCAAATATCACAGCAGATGTGGAAATTGTACAGTAACACCCAGGGGAAAGAGAAAACAGAAGAGAGAAATTTAAGAGAAACCTATTTTTAAAAATTATAAGAAAATTAGAAGCTAAATTAGTTCAAATTATTTAGTCTCTAGTAAAATGTTAAATTTCAACTGAATCTCAATTATGAAAATGAGACATTGCTACAAAAAAAGTCTCCAAAACTGACTCACACAAAACCTTTAAAATATTACAACCACTAAAAAAGTCAATTTTGAATTTTAAAATCCACACACAGAGAATAAATGACTTGAAATGGATTTAAAATGACTTCTACAATCATTCAAAACCCAGATTTCTCTATTCTTAAAGAAATCCTTTCTAGTAAAGAAATGTAACAGGATAAAGATGTATTTTTTTAAAATAATAAAATGGAATATTACTCTGCCATAAAAAATTATAAATTTGATGGGCCTGGGATTTAGCTCAGTGATGCTGGTGCCTGCCTTGAAAGTGCAAAGTCCTGAGTTACAATGCAGGGCGTGGTGACTCACGCCCACCAGCAATCAGTACCGCATGCCACAGGCCCAGGCGTGGTGGCTCATGTCTGCGATCCCAGCACTTGGGAGGCAGAGGCAGGAGGATTGCTGAGTTCAGGATCAGCTTAACAAGCAAGACCCTGTCTCAAAAAAACAAAAACCAAAAAAAAAAAAAAAAAAAAAAAAAAAAAAAAAAAAAAAAAAAAAAAGAACCAATTGTTATAACTTTCATGGAAAATAACCAGAGAAATTTGGCAAAATGTACTACAAGTACTAAAACATGCACATTTGTAATGATTCTATTTATAAAAATGCATTTTTCACAAATGTCAGAAATGTGAGCAAATAAGAATATAGTACAATATGAGTAACAGTAAGAGCAGTGGATTTAAATTATACCTATATGAGAGAATCATTACAAATCATCAAATATATCCTAGTACTTTCATTCAAGACTGATTTGTGCTAAACAAATCACACCAAGGATTCATATAATTCAAAGAATATTCAGCCATACAGAGATGGCTAAAGGTACAATATTACACACACGCACAGCAAACACAAAACTGGAGCTAGAACACAATCCCATCATTGTGCAAAAAACTCTGGAGAGACGTAAAAGACATGAAAACACTTAAAGATTTTTTAGGATGCTAAAAATATATATTATAGTTTTTATTCCCTTGTTTCAAGTTGTCTGCAAGTAACAGTACGTTACATAACAATATGTATAATTTATATATCAATTTATATAAAATAAATATTGTTTTTAAGTGACCAGATGAACTTATCTATGGTGTGATGGGTTATAATTATAGTAGTATTACTGGAGAAACTTTAAATTCCTCTTTTGAAACATAACAGTACAATTCACATGAATTGTAGAAAGCACAAATTATTTGGAGCTGGACAAACATCTTTCAATCTTGGCTCACTCACAATTTATGTTCTTTTCCGAGCTTCATAACATACAGGCCATAGGTCGTTCCTCAAAGGATTTTGGTGTGACGTTGATGTGCTAGTGTACTCAATGTGACTGGCATATTAATATTAATTAACTTTTCCATAAAAGTTAGGCCTTGTTCCTTTATTAATACTCGAATCTTATCTTTTGCCCCAGTTTTGATTTTTTTTTTGCCTATGGTCAAATTAGTGCTGCTGTTATTTCCATTGCGACCAATTAAAACTTAATTCCATAAGGATCTACCCATGTAAACTGAATTTAAAATGACATTTGACATGGCTGAATATAAAAATACATCTCCTTCAACCATAATTAACCAATGAAATAAAAAATTCATTCAAAGAGGACTGAAAACTATGTTGGGCTGAATTGACAGTTACTTGATCTTACTAATCATTTCAATTAGAAGTCAAATGAGCAGTACAGGGAGATGATTAAAGTGAGTCATTTTGTTAATTAGATAATACTCTAATTACTCACTTTTTTTCCTTATTAGGAACTTTAAAAAGAAAAATCGTTCAATATTGTTGTGAAGGACAAAGTAAGACTTTTTCATTCAACTGTTTCATAAAGTCTTCTCACATATTCTTATTTTATTCACGATTAGTAATAGTTTTACAGAGATATTGATAGAATCAATAAACAGTGGTAAGTAGTTAATATTTGTTGTTGATAATTTTTTAGTTTAACAGAGTTGATTATAAAGAACTTGAGTGAACACTAGGCGCCATTATTTCCAAAATGTGAGGCTGTTTAAATATACACAAAACAGTACCATACACTGGTACACAAATATTTTAGATTAAGACAGTTTAGATTATTGAGCTGTACAATGATTTTGTACTGGCCTATATTTTTATCATCACAAGCAAATAATGTTTGTAACGAAACCTTCAATTAACAAAAAAACTGCTTAAGTGAATTTCTTTTTTTTTTTTTTCCAGCATTACATTCTATTTCTCCCTATCCCAAAGCTGAAAGATTGAGCAGTGATGTTTGCTTGTTTGCTCTTTTCAGCTGAATGGAATGGAAAATTACACAAAATTGAACAAAGGCACTGCCTTGACCTTCTCAATTGCCTGGAAATGAAAGTGTTTATTCAGGCATCTACACGCGGCCCTGGTTCATGACGCCCTTGAATGAACATGAACTGGTTTCCTAGAGGTATAAGATAAGCAGTTCCAGGCCAGGCTTTCTTCACTTCACCTCTGCCGATCTCCATTTAGCACAATTCATTGGTCCTGAAAGAAAAATCCTCTGTGTTCATTCCATCTCACCTCGACTCCCGCAGGCATCGAAAGGCTCTGTTACCTTCTATTTTGTACAGAGTAATGAAAACAAATGTTGAAAATACGTATTTTTTTTTCAGTTACTTGGAAGGTTTGTGAAGAATTCCTCATGTTTTCCTAAGAGAGTTTCGGGGTGATGGTCCACAAGTCCTCAGGACCAGGTCCCCAAAAGTGAGTCTAACTGTATTCTGTGTACTTCCATATTCTATTAAGTTAACATTTTATGATTTGTTCTCCAGAGTGCACTAGAACTAATTTTTTTAAAGTGAAAAAAATCCTTTCCCTTTTTTAAAAACTGACTCCTAAACTGGCTGCCTATTGTGATTAGCATAAAGTCTGTCGCTGTCCTAGCCCACAGCACCCTATCAAACCTGGGTCCTGCACTGTTGCTCTATCCCACTTGGCAAGGCCAGTGTCCAAACGCAAGTGCTTCCTATCAGAGGACCCCCATCTGTTCTTCTCTCTGCCTGGAATGTGTCACCCCAAGACCTTCCTGTGGCCTCCATTGCTTTTGCATTCAGGTCTCAGCTTAAATATCATTAAATGTGATTTTTTCAGAGATTTTATTTAACCTCTTAATTCAAAGTGCAGCAGTTTTGTCCCTAGTTGCTTCCCGTAGGCCTGTTATTTCCACACTGCTTACTACTAGCTGGCATTATTTTATGCACTTATTGCTTTGGTCTTATTTTTCTCCTCCTCACTGAAACTTTACTCCATAAAGGCAAGTATCTCACTGATGATATTCACTGCTAAATCCTTAACATCTAGGACAGTAACAGATACATAGTACTTAGTCCAGAACATTTTTATATTTATTTTTATTTACTTACTTTTGCAATAAGATTGGGAATTGAATCCAGGGCCTTTGCACTGCCCTGTATCCCCAGATCTCTAATAAGTTTTGAAATTTTTTTTTTTTTTTTTTTTTTTGAGACAGGGTCTCGCTTTGTAGTTCAGTCTGGCCCTGAGCTCAGCCTCAAACTCAATTCATAGCAATCCTCCTGCCTCTGCCTCCCGAGTGCTGGGATGACAGGCGTGAGCCGCCACGCCCGGCACTGTGGTATGTGGTACTGGTTGCTGCTGAGCGTGAGTCTCCACACCCAGTATTGTATGTGGCTACCGGGGAATCGAATCCAGGCCCTTGCGATTGCAAGACAGGCGCCGGAACAACTGAGCTAAATCCCCGGCCCTAAGTTTTGAAATTTTGAGACAGGATCTGGTAGGTAACTAAGTTGCCCAAGCTGAACTTGAACTTGCCATCTTCCTGACACAGGTTCCCAGAGTCCTAGGATCATAAATTTTTTTTACATGAACAAATGAATTTATCTGCAGAACAAATCAATCAGGCTTGCATTTGGTTTTGGTTTTGTTTATGGAAGTCATGGAAACTTCTCCTGCCAAGTGAAGCAGACAGGTATTTATTGGGAGGTAAAGTGGTTAATTACATGTGCAAACTTACTGCACCAGCACTCGCCAGCCTAGATATCTGGTCTCATATTATCCTGAGTGGTCCTGCAAGGCAGTCAACTAAGCAGACCCTTCACTTCCCATGCTCAAAGTTTGAAGAAAAGAAAAAAGGCTGGCTTCTCCCTGAGAGAGAAAGAGAAGAGACTTCCTGCCTAACTGCCGTTGGGACATAGCCTTGTCCCTTCTCTGAGACTTCAAAAGACTTCCTGTCTCAAGCTTCCTCAGTTTCAGACTGGGATTGTTATGGTCAAATTTCCTGTGTTCCCAGCTTGCTGGATCATCCTACAGATCTTGGGATTTGTTACCTTTTGAAGCATCTGAACCAATTTCCTGTGATAAAACACACACACACACACACACACACACACACACACACACACACACACACACACACACACACACCCCAGTGCATGTGTACACAGCTCATTATTCCGCTGGACAACTCAAGTGAAACAAGGAATATCGAATGGCTCACAAAATAGCCAGGAGAGCTACAGAAACAGAGTTAAAGAATGGGTAGGAAACAAAGCTCCAACACCAGAATCACTGCCAGCGTGGCACTAGGGAACAGGCTGGCCACAATGCCACTGCCTTTAGCCCTGCTGGCCATGGCCACAGAACACCCTCCTATCCTCCCTGTGTGATAGCTCCTACCAGATCTGGTTCGCTGGTATTCCTAACTACAATGAACTTTCATTCTCTCTGTTTCCTTTTTTTGTTTATGGAGTTTCTTGGTACATTTTGGATATACATTATGATCACATTCATCATTGAAAATTCATCCCTGTACATGATATTTTTCCTCATTCCTCTTCTCTCCCCTCAGCCCCTTTGTCCCACCTACATACATGAGCTTTGTTTCAGTTTTTTCATTTTTACCATCAATTTGCCTCACATTCTTTTTTCATGCTTAAGATTCCCTCCAGCAATAATCTTAGCCATATGCCAAATATCTGAGATATGCATAAGTTATGAAAACATGAGTTTCTAGATTTTGAAGTTTTGTAGTAGAAAGTGGGCCTTGCTTCCAAAAATGCCCTAAGATTTGACAAGAAAATCACTGCCTTTTATCTTTAATGATTAGCCATGACCTGGAGACACACTGATCTGGCTATGTCCATAGTAAATCTGTGCATTTACCCAATAATCATATATTTCCTCTACTCCCTGTACAATAAATATTTTCTGGGCAAATGAATGGCCATAGAATCTGAATCTGAATCTCGAGAATTGTTGTAATTAGTTCTGTGAAATACAAAAAGTTCTACAATATACTAAAGATCTTGAATACCCACAGGTAGCTCTGAAGGCTGATGAAAAGATACACACTCTAGCACCAAGACTTCATGATCATGGCTCTCCGTTGTGAGCCATGTGCATTTGAGATGGACTTGGAGCACAGACACAGATGTTATTGCCTATAAAATGAAATTACTAAAGCTATAATAGTATCCTTTCACTACTGCCTTGAAGAATAAAATTAATTAAAAGTATCAGGCAAGTATCAACATTATTGTTAGATAAACGGCATGCCTTACAAGAGGAGGGTGTATCTGTTCTGATTCTAAGAGCTACTCTATTAATCCATTCTGCACTATCATAGCAAAGATTCCTGAGAGTCATTTATTTGATTGGGTGTGTGTGTGTGTGTGTGTGTGTGTGTGTTGTTGGTGTTGTTGTTGTTGTTGTTGTTGTTGTTGGGGATCAAACCCAGGGCTTCACATATTAGGTAAATCTACTTCTCAACCATAATCCCAGTTCTAGGTTGGATAATTTAAAAAGAGAAGGTACTTTTTTCCTCACAGTTGTGCAGACAGCAAACTCCAAGATCAAGGTGCCTACAGGCTGGGTGTCAGGGGAGGGCATCTCTCTCCTACCAAGATGGCACCTTGTTGTTTCCTCCAGAGGCGAACACTCCACCATCACAGATTGAAAGGCAGGAGATTAAGCAGCCCAAACTAAGAGGTCCACTGTACAAAGGCCTTGATCCAACTCAGAAAAGAGTCTTGATGACCTAATTGCATCTTAAAACCTTACCATATTAAGGTTAAGAGTGCTGGTATCTTCAAACCTTTCCATGGGTCCAATTCATTCCACACTAATTTGGAAGAGAACACATTCAAATCACAACAGCTATCATTTGTGTACATCTTCTCTGT
The DNA here is from genome assembly GCA_004026965.1 of Petromus typicus. Taxonomy (NCBI): domain Eukaryota; kingdom Metazoa; phylum Chordata; class Mammalia; order Rodentia; family Petromuridae; genus Petromus; species Petromus typicus. The sequence goes on along the minus strand of PVIR01026656.1, from coordinate 1,439 downwards.
GCTCTAAATATCATGACCCTTCATCCTCATTTTAACACATCCTGTCAACTCAGGAAGGACAGATATCCTTCATCTTTCACGTCCTCTCAAGGGCTGTGTTCTTCCCTCTTGCTTCATATGGAAAGATTTTAGATAGACCAACCCTATTCTAGTCTCCTTGCACAGAGAATAAGGACTGATATGATTGATGAGTTTGGGATACAAAAGGGACCCTTCTTAGACAACAAACACCAATAATTCATTTTTGCCCCAAATACCACCTTGGTCATTTTCTTCTATTCTGTGACAGTAACTCTATAGGGAAATAAAATTATCACTACAATGTATGTTATTTATATGCATTATTTTACTCACTGTAAAAATCTTAGATCTTGGAGAGTTGATTAGTTCATGCTATCACTGGCTATTTATATTTAATACAGGAAATATTGTATTTATATTAATGACAGGCAAATGCAACTTCCTAATATCTTATTAGCACTACTTTTATTCGCAATCTAAAACTAATAGCCCTCTCTACTTGTGAGCTGTTTAAAATGCACGTTCCTTTTAAGCACGTACATGATAAAACATGGAGAAGGTGACCCAGACACAAGAAACACAGGAGGTTGTGGTGGAAATCACAACACAAGAGCAGCACAGAGGGCAGATTTTAAAAAGCTCAGCTCAACAAGGAACAGAGAGAAGAAAACACAAATGTCTCTGCCCGGTCAGAAGCCTTCCCTTTGTGTTCTCTTTCCTGGCAGATGAAAAGCAGAGGCGCTCCAGTTTGTGTTGCTCCCCAGGGACTGGAAAGAACAAAAGAAAAGTAAACACTCCTCTGCTTCCAAGAATGACATTTAGGAAAGAATAGACTGTCTTTTTGTTTCTTCTTTTTCTTCTTCTTCTTCTTCCTTTGTTATTAAACAAGTTTAGTGGTAAGGCGAAAATGCTTTTTAAATTTTTTAGCTCTGGGAAAGAGTTGACTCCTTTTTAAATTACAGAAGAGGTTGTTTTTCCCTCTTTCAAATTGCCTAATTCTTGAATGGTTTGAGTCTTTCCTGGTGGAACTGATATCTAAGACCTCCCATTTAGTTCAAATGATATATTATCCCATGCACTACAGGGAGTAGCTATAGTTAATGTTAATTACAAATGACTTTTCTTTGTAATCTAATTTCTCTTGAAGTTTATGCCTAGGACTTCGCACATTTTGTGTAAAATTAGGGTTTACCATAGGTTTCACCATGGGCCATGATTCTTAGGTCTCTCTGCCAGGTGGTGGCATGAACGTGTTCAATACTTGTTCCTCTAAGCCCTAACATTTATTTGTTGAAATTCTAATACTCAGGGTGATGTCACTAGGATCTGCTGCTTTTCGGGGTGATTGGAGCAGAGGTGGAGATCACCACCCTTATAACAGAGACTCTGGAGAGAGGATGCAGTGAGAAGGTACCTTC